>JASANF010004248.1:0-38716 GCA_030248245.1 Trissonchulus sp. WLG1_4 | reverse complement strand
ACACTTGTAACTGTTCCTATCGTTTTTTCCTTAAGCCATTTTAATGGGCTCTACAAATTCGGATTAACGGGATTAGAGTAACTGAATGAACTACAATAACTCGACATAGAATTTATGTATACCTTTCTAAGAATTTCCACGTTTGCGCCATTAGCACTCAGAAGCAACTGTGTCGAGTTTGAAAAAGAGCTCATACTTTAGTGTTTAGTTATTACAGTCAAGTCAGTTAATCTAATCCAGTTAATCCGAATTTGTGGCCCAAGTGTAGTGTCCTACACTGTTAACTTGTTACAAAATTGCCAACTTGGCCAACTCAACTTGGCCAACTTGGCCAACTTAAGTTGGCCAACTGAACTTGGCCAACTTGGCCAACTTAAGTTGGCCAAATCAGCTTGGCGAACTTGGCCAACTTAAGTTGGCCAAACCAACTTGGCCAACTTGGCCAACTTAAGTTGGGGAACTCAACTTGGCCAACTTAGCCAACTTAAGTTGGCCAACTCAACTTGGCCAACTTGGCCAACTTAAGTTGGCCAAATCAGCTTGGCGAACTTGGCCAACTTAAGTTGGCCAAACCAACTTGGCCAACTTGGCCAACTTAAGTTGGCCAACTCAACTTGGCCAACTTGGCCAACTTAAGTTGGCCAAATCAACTTGGCCAAATTGGCCAACTTGAACATCCGATACTTTGACTATTTGAAATGAAGTCAAGTTCTAAGCCTCTAGTTAACTTTTTCAAGTTAGTTAGTCAGTTAATGAAAATGAAAATTTAAAATGTAAAGTTCGAGATTTGAACTTGACTTTATTTCAAATAGTGAAAGTATCGGATGTTCAAGTTGGCCAAGTTGGCCAAGTTGATTTGGCCAACTTTAGTTGGCCAAGTTGGCCAAGTTGAGTTGGCCAACTTAAGTTGGCCAAGTTGAGTTGGCCAACTTAAGTTGGCCAAGTTGAGTTGGCCAACTTAAGTTGGCCAAGTTGGCCAAGTTGAGTTGGCCAAGTTGGCCAAGTTGTTTCGGCCAACTTAAGTTGCCCAAGTTGGCCAACTGAATTTGGCCAAGTTAGCCATTTTTAAGTTGACCAAGCTGGCCAATTGAAGTTGGCCAAGTTAGCCATTGAAGTTAGCCAAGTTCGCCAAGTCAACTGGCCAACTTGACCATTTCTAATAGCACAAGACCAGGACGGTGTGCCCCCGAATGTGGCCTCAAAATTTTTTAAAATAATTTTTAATGTCTTTTCAGATTCATTTATTTTTCATCATCTAACATTTAGGCAGAACAGTTAATAATTCTTCGAAACAAAACTAACTAACTACGTATATACATCAACTGATTAAGTTGGCCAAATTTGGCCATGTAGGACACTACACTTGGGCCGAATTGGTGAACAGGCCGTAAGAAAACTATCAAACCCAATGACCAGATTTTCTCAATAACCCAATTTTTCACACCAAAAATGTAGCCGTAGATTCAGCTTGTGTGCAAAAAAATAGGCGAAACGATTCTGTCATGGCTTTACAGCAGCTGACCGAAATTTTTCCTTGTGCCTGTCCCTGTGGTCTTAAGGACAAGTATGAACCGGGCTCAAGTGGGAATAGCTCCATCATGCTTGGCGATTGTATTGTCATTGTTCGTCACCAAAAGGACTGGGTTCAACTTCCACCTACTGATTGGTTTTAAAAATTAATTTCTGAAATTTTAACGTTAGATCTAACAAGCTCTTCTGCTGAGTGAGAAGTGGTTACTTTGTGAGTTTCGAGTGTCAATATTCCACAGGAAATATAAAACGCGTCCATTATTTTCGGCTAAAAGATTTGCAAGTGCTTCGCGCTGCTCACATTTACGCTGAGTAGCTCAAAGTTTATTTTCAGACAAAATAGCTAAACTACACAGAAACACGCTTCAAACTAAATATTAAAATATTGAAATAAATTTAAAAAAATTTAGGCAAAAGTTACGTACCTACATTCACTCACAACATGTGGTCAGCGAGATATGAACTCCAACCCACGGATTCACAGTGAGGAATACTAACCACTAGACCACTAAGACCACTGTAATTCAAGCAGTAAACACCACCTAATGTGCGTTTACGAACTTCCTAGCTTTGGGTGAAAAATACGAATGTCACAAATTAGGAACATGATTGTCGATAGAACATAGTGCTGATATGCACTGATATCGGAGAATAGAAACATAATCATTTAAAAAATTAATTCTAATTTTATGGTCCACATACATAACATGCACGCTTGCATGACATCTTTAATCATCCCTTATTGCTGCTGTAACATCTTGTTCATTACGTGTGATACGAGTCTACGTGGAATTTGAAAGATTCAACAGCCCGGTTAGCTCAGTTGGTAGTGGTGCATACACTACAGAGCATCTGATTATTGATCAGAATGTCGGTGGTTCGATTCCGCCCCGGAGCTGGATGTTTTGCACTCTGCTATGTTCGAGATCATGCTAGTTCCGTCGAGTACCATGATGTATGGCAGAACTGAGAGGTACCTGCCCTTCTAGTGTTAATTTTTTACACTAGAAATTCGACCTACCCAGATTAACGTAGGACTCTCAGATTCTGAATATAGTATATACGCGGCCCCTGAGGTGGCCGCGTAAAAACAAGATTAAAGTATTTCTTATTGTCTTGGGATAGGAAATATAATAAAATGAAATAATTTAAACTAAAATAAAAAATAAAACGAAACAAATTGAAATAAAATAAAATAAAATAAAATAAAATAGAATAGAATAGAATAGAATAGAATAGAATAGAATAGAATAGAATAGAATAGAATAGAATAGAATAGAATAGAATAGAATAGAATAAAATAAAATAAAATAAAATAAAATAAAATAAAATAAAATAAAGAACAAAAGAAAACACAAATGTGCATTTCTACCTCCCGGTTTGTACCTGTTTTTAAAGAACAAAGGCATTTTAGGGACAAGGACAAATTTAAACTCGGCGCATATGTTTTGGAATTGTTCTTGCAACTTAATTATTGTAGCACTTTGCCGCGCAGTTTTTTTAAAAATGAATGACGACAAAACGACAAGACCAAGGACAAGGGCTAGTAGAACCGGCTTTTATCAAGAGTAGAGGTTTATATACTGATTTACAGACACAAAATAAGACCTAGAGCATATCTATTTAACCCAGAGCTTGAAAATCCTAAGTTTACTACCGCAAAGCCACCTAAATGAAATTATATACTGGTCTGTTTTCGGAGCTCTAGAAACTAATTAAGCAGAAAATTTTGTTCCGAAGCGACTCGGAAAATGTTTCTGCTTATTTGGTCAGACTAGGTTTGCTTTGCATGAAATTTTACTTCTAGTTGTGTTGAGTTAACAAAATAGATAAACAATCTGATCAAAACCTTGTTTTTTTACACCAGTAGGACACGATATTTCAAAACCGTTATTAGAAAAGTATCACTGAAATTTGAGATCAAATGCTAGGCTATAAATCACTAAATATTTGATCAAAGTATTAATTTCGAATGCGGTAAAACCGAGCAAAAATAAATGAATTAATAATAATTTAGAGCAGAACAAAACCGTGTTTTCAAACTCGGCTAAAAACATCATCAAAAATTAACAGCTCTTGAAATATTTAAGTTGTACCTGTCGACAATTATTTCGAAAATGAGATCAGAATAGAAAAGAAAATAGTTTTACTAGGCATTCTTATTAAAAGTGTTCTAAATGAGATACAAAACAACGAGAGTTGGACGCTGTAGTGTTGTGGTTGGCATTCTTGAAGACGAGGCCAGTCGCCAGAGTTCGATTCCTGGCGTCTCCATTTCTTTATTTTTTAAAATATAGCAGTTCTTTTTGTTTAAAACAGACACAAAAGTCAGATGCTAAAAAGTGCATTTTGTAAGCATTAAAATTGCTAAAAAGTGCATCTTAACCCATTACAAAAAACAAAGTCATTCCCCCCCCCGAAATTTTTTCTGGGTACGCCACTGGTGGCCCGTCCCAAAAAATTGTCTGAAACGTCTCGAATAATGACGATTGTAGTAAAAATTTTTGTAATACTTCCAGATTTGATAGCTTTTGGACCCTCACTGGGCCAACAAAGGTGTATATACTTTTCGGTGTTTTGAGCTTCAGTCTCACTTCACACAAAATTATTGTTTTTGAACGAAATGTGCTAATAAGTGTCTCTTTTGGTGTTAAAAGTGTAATACTTCCACTTTTCTGGGTACGCGTCAGGCGATAACCAAGCATAAAACGTAAACTAGCAAATTTAGGATTTGCTCACCGATCTGAAAATTTTCTCATTGAAATTGAAATTTTGCTCAATTTTGCTCACGATTTTGAAAAAAAAACCCTGGGTGGGGGAATAAAAGACCCAGTCAGATAAATAAAGTTCTGTCTGTTTAATTAAACAAAGGCAAGGAAATTAAGCCTAAAGCCTAAATCGTTTTTGCATGGCATATTCGGAGTTATTAACTTTCAATGTTTTGGTAATTTTGAAAAAAGGTCTATAAATTTGATTAACTCACTAAAAAGTGGCTTTAAAAGGAATATACCCGGTGGTTTCAAGAAGCTTTCAGGCCATAAAGGCTTTTTTGGAAATTTTGCGATCATAAATTATTCATTAAGTCTATGAAATCATGAATCTAAGCTTCTAAGATTTATGTTTTTAATTTTGCGAAAGCATGAAAAAATCATCAAATGGACCATAAATTCAAATAGAGTACAATAAAAATGGGTTAAGTGCAAAATAAAGTCAGATTATGTTAAAGTTTTGTGCTACTTAATTTATCAACTCATTGTATTTTCAGTAAAAATACGATACGATTTTGTTCTCCCAAATAATGCACTACAGAACAATTTAATACTAAGCGATTTAGCATGCAAAAAACAAAAAAATTTGAAGCAGCATTACTAAAGGTTGATTCATTCAGAAATGCATAACTAATTTTTTAAAATATAGGTGCATCACTCGAAAATAAGAACTTTCGAATGGCATTACGTATGACCAGTGGTACCCGCGGGTTGGTTGGGTTGGGTCGGAAAATTTGAGCCGTGGGTACCCACTTTAGGCTGCGCGGGTCGCTAATTTTTTTCCAGCCCACGAAACCTGAAAAAACTACCACGTTGGACTCTTACTTTACAGAATCTTGAGTACTGCATTCGTGACATTTGAGTGCCGTAATTTGTTCAAAAAGGCAATGTGTCATGCGAACTATGTACAATTTACACTGTGAAAATTTTACATGGCAGAAGCTAAATCATCAAGTAAGCTACATATATAGGCTGATGGGTCAAAGTGGGTCGCGGATCGGGTTTTACAGCGCGGGTTGGGTCGCGGGTCAAAAATTTTGACCCGCGTCCACCCGCGTATGACCATAGATGCAAATAGTGGCTGTACGGGGGTCGGGGTATCCTATATCCACCCCCCTCAGACAACGGAAATCCCCCTCAACCTCCCACCCCCTTTGATGGCCAAAAATTGATCCAAAAAATGAATAAAAAAAATTGTTACAATTTTTTGGCTACATACAAAAAAGGGCTTCAAAATTTGTTGACAATCGAGAAACCGTGAAAATTTTTAACCTGTCACCGCAAAAATAACAAAACCACAAACCAACACCCCTCCCCGCCAGGGGTTAGACACTCTCCTCTTTGATATCTCCCGTGCATCTGTACGAGTGAATACTGAAGCAATTGTAACTTTTTTAAAGGTATCAAAAAATATATATGTAGCCTATAGTTGAGCCAGGTAAAGAGTCAACACGACAAATGAATAGTACGAAAAAAGTCATCATGAAAAATTGGTGTAATAAGCTGCGCTACTTTTTGACCTAAGCACGAAGCAATTCTCAAACTGTTAATTTAGCTTATTTTTATTAGCTTAATTATTCATAAGGACTGTTTTCTAACGTTTATGTAATTGATGACTAAGGACAGTGTTTTTACGCAAATTCCGTGAGGCGACAAGAAAACCGTCATTAAAAGCAGTTTTTTAGACAACTGAGCCGGATGCACAGCAAAGATTGATTAACCTGAGGGTATTTTTTTACCGGCTAAACTAATTTATTTTAGTTCAGCTAAGTATGTAACCAAGTAACTAATTATGGCCTATTTATTATGTAACCTGTTGTTGCATTAACCCTTTCCTTCATTAATTTTTCTAAATTCCACTATGTCCAAGCTTCGGTTGGATTTTGATCTGCCGCCACAGACTGAACCTACTTTCCAATGACAACTTTGTGGCAGAACTGTCACGCCTAACCACTCGGCCACCGGCTCGCTTCGCTTGGATACTTTTGGATACCTCGTGAAGTAACTGATTTTGTGCAACATAAACCCAACAGGTTTCAGTAGTAAGAGATAGTGCTCATTGCTGCTACGGTCTGAGGCAACATTATGAATGACAGGATTAACCAAGTTCTTTTTATCATCCGTTTCATTTCACTTTAAGTAAAAGTGTGCTTATGGTATGAGTAACTAACATTTTTTAATAGTAACTGTCAATGCATAAATAAAGTGACTGTTATGGTGTCAAACTTGCATCTATTATTCATATGCATAAAGTATTACTTATTCTTTCTTATAGAGAACAACTATAATAAGAGGAAACATAAATACGTGAGTATGTAAGTATGTAAGTAACATAAGTATACAATAAATATTTGCTAGTAAAAATCACAAAAGTGAGGTCTTGTTTCAATTAATTTGGGGACTGCATGTTTCAACGCTTTAACACTTCCATTATTAATACTTGAATAGATAATGTTATATACTTTAATATATTATACATTATACGTATTTGATATTTAAAGTACATGCACGGGTGTATTACTCTGCAAAGTTTGTATGGTAAAGTAGACACTAGGGAAAAATAAACGGCACAATAAACCTACAGCACTTGAGTTTACCCATAAAAAGAATAGAATTGGGTGATTAAAAACGGCTATTTTCAAAAAGAAAGATTTATCGCAGCTGAAAATGGGGCTCCTCTACAGCTTAAAGCCATATAAAATATACCAGAGCTAAAAAAACACCTGCCATAATTTCATCCGTTTTTTGCCATTCAAATTCATTGTTTTTTAAACTAAAGAAAATGAGTCACGGCTTACAACAGAATTGAATAAAAAAGGCGCTAGGTAAATTGTTGAGGAAACACCAACAAACCTTTAGTTCAAAAATGTGACAAAAGTTGGAATTAAAACACACAATATTTGTTAAATCACAGATATAAAATAATTACGGTCACAATTCCTTTACTGTTTATACTTTTGGTTTCAACATAAATGCTGAGCATCAAAATTATTCATTTCGTAAAAAAACAGCCTCAAATCTGTTTAGTCTAATAGGGCCCGATTTATCAAAGCAAAATGTTCGTAATTGAAAATAATCGTCGTTGAAAAATTTACATTATCGAAACATGTTCGACAATTCGGAGCCTGCAGTTAGAAGATGGTATTTTGTATAACACTGATTTTCACCTCATTTTGTCAATTATTTTTTCAGTAAAGGAATTAGCTTATTCAAAAAGTCAGTTAATAAATTTGCACAGTTTCTCCTGTCGTATCCAACAGTGGCGATTGTTCCATTTTGACGTATTGACGTCGACGTTTGTTCCACGTCATAATTGACGCACCGACAAGAGCAATAACGGCAACCACGCCAACCACTGAGCCAACTATGACGCTTGATGACGTTGACGTTGGGTTTTTGACGTCACTGACTTTAACGGGAATGGCTTGGTCTCGCACAACTTGAAGGGCTAGCAGCGTTTCTTCGATCAAACTGGGATCCACTGAGTCCTGAAACTTTAACTTACAGATTAGCAGGCAAAAAGTTTTTGACAGTACATAAGAAGAGTACATAATATGGAAGAGTGTGACAAGAGTATACATTATCGACGAATGTATGTCGCCATAGTAGTTTCTAAACTAACAGCTTCTTGAACTTGCACTATTTCAGACCTTTGAAACCTAGTGAAACCTGAAACTGATGTTTCGCAGACGACCAAATATATAAAGATAGGTTACGTATCAGACTGAGATAGTGGCTAGGAGCGACACAATCATACCAGAAACCCTAGGATTTGCAGCAATTCAAATCATCGAAACCTAGCGGACTAATGCTTCACAGATCGTTCAGGTGGATAAGATTAGTGGCTTGGATCGCCACAATCACGCAAGAAACCCTGGTGTATGCAACAAAGTAGTGAGTGTCCAGTGATGGTTCAAATCCGGCCAAAGCTAAAACTCCCATAAAACATGTATATATATATACATATATATATATATATATATATATATATATATATATATATATATATATATATATATATATATATATATATATATATATATATATATATATATATATATATATATATATATATATATATATATATATATATATATATATATATATAAAAAAAAATAAGTTATATATACCGTCTGAGCATCATTTTGATCCTTCACTTCTGCAGCTGTATCATCGTTTCGATGATGATGATGTGTGTGGTTTCGATGTTTGTGGTGATGTCGTCTAAGTGAAATCAAAGTATCGTATAAAGTGGCCAATTGCGTTTCCTCATTTTGGGTCAATGGCAAATTCTGATTGGCTAATTCTTCCAATATTTTCACACCGTCCTGGTGTTTTTCCTTTTTGTGGCGAACCAGCAAAGACCAGGGGAGGAATCGATCCACAATCTTACTAATCGAGTTTCCCAAATTTGACGCTGCTTGTCTCCGACCTTCTATGGCTCTATTTACGCCTAAAACATACATAAACATTCTAGTCACCGAAAAAGTTTGCTTAGATTTAGACTCAGAAGCCATGACCTAGAAATAGAGCGCGGCCGCCGGGACTGTAGACCTACGCACCGTGTTCCACGAGATCAGAGGATATGCAAACTGTATAATCTAAATGTTGTGGAAAATGAGGAACATTTCCTGATTGCATGTCTTGTGTATGCCGATATTAGACCTTCTTGCTTTATTTCTAACAGTAATACGAATGTTGATTTTGTCAGGTTGATGAGCTCAACGGATGCAACCTTTGCCAGAAGTTTAGGAAAATTTATTTATTTAGCTTTTGAACGCAGAAGCATTGTACCAAGCTTTTTAACGAATTTTTGAAAATTTCTTTCTTGAACAATTTTACTGGATTACCTAAAATGCTATAATTTTTTTGCACTAATTTTTTCCTTTGCACAAACAACCCATAACGCACCATTTGCAATGGGATGGTCCGCTCTGCGATTTAGCTCCAAAGCAGAGGGCACAAATTTGCGAATGATGTTCGATACAAGATCCTTTAGATCACTCATCCGCTGTTGCCGATGTTGGATTGCGTCGACCACTCCTGAGCCGATACTGAACAGCGCCAAATGTCCGCCCCCATGCTCGTCAGAATCACTCGAACTGGTGGATCGCGTCTCAATGCTCCACCGACCGATATCGGCTCGGTGTTTTAGATGTTGGACATCTTGGAGCAATCTAAAATTTAAAAAATTATGTTCAATGTAGAAGTGTAGCAGGTCAATTTTTTGCTCAGAGTTAAGGAAGCTTTGTCTGGAATCTGAAATAATTTTTTCTTGTTTTGTTATTCTTCTAATTTTCTTTAACTTTCGAAAGAAATATGAAAATCATAGGTGCACATAGGGTGGGGTAGGGGGGTACAGCGCATCAAAACTGAATAAAAATTCAAAAAGTGGCGAAATTTTCAGGCGAAATTTTTAAACAAGTGCCCCAAAAAATAAGCTAAAAACGAAAATTCTGAAAAAATAATCAAAAAGCAAAAAACCAGAAACCACCCCCTCCCCCGCCAGAGGTCTGGCACTCCTCTCTCGACGATTGCTTCCGTGCACCTCAACAGCCGTGCTTCCGTGCTCAACTTCCGTGCTCAACAACCACTCATACTGGTAGGCGTTTGTTCGTTCAGCCGGGAAAATAAACTATAAAATCTAAGCCGCAATATACTACCTTACCTACTATGTTGAAACAAAGAGGATGCCCCAATTTTGAAAGAAATAAATGTAGGCGCCGGGAATCGAACCCGAGCCGCTTGCGTGGACGACAAAAATTCTAACCACTACACCATAGCCCCAAGTCTCACAGGCCCTATTTCTCATTTACAACACCTAAAGTGTGCTGCCTTTAGAAGCTTGTGGCTAAACGGACAAGCGGCTGTAAGTATGTATCGATCCTAAATCTAGCAGTTTCCTACCGATCGACACTATTCAGCACATCTTCGACGTTGTTAAGAACTCTGTGAATGTGCCGGATGCTGGTTTTGACACTGTCCGCTATTCCAAGCACTTCAGACGTTGTCACACAGAGACCTGAAAAAACCGACATCTAGAAATAAATTACAGAAATATGTGTGAAAAAGCTGTTATCTCTGTATCGGATTCATATGTACTTGTCCTTATCCTTGCCCCTATCATTTCGTCCTCAAGTAGTAGTAGGTACTAAGAAAACGACGTGGCAAAAAGAGCCAATGTTTCACACAGAGAAAGTTAATGTCAAGTCCAACTAAAGTGTGACAAACAAGCCCTACCTGCGGCAAAACCTTCAGTAAGTATTAAGAATTATGTTCAAGTAAGCTGACCAGCAGGTCAGCTAAAACCTGTTGTGCAGCAGATAATTATCTTATTGTAAAATGTGTATGCAAAAGTTCAATGCGTTTTTATGCAATCCTACAATAAGTTGTTTATGCAAAAACTGGAAGTAGTTTTAATTTTTTTACAACAAATTATGTAGGAATGGGTTGTTTTAATGAGTGAGAAGTGTATTCTTTCTTTCATGACCAAAAATGACTACAGTTCGCAGGAAAGACACGGTGCTGCCAACAAAATTATCTGGTCAAATGTTGGTACTATCAGCAATGTGACACACGCGCACAATGGGACGCACATGAACTAAACAAACGCACATTGACAGTTTTCCAGCTTACAGTGTAACTTTTGCACTAAACAATGATGTGACGCTCGCGCAGTAGCTCTACTATGCAAAGCAAACTAACGCACAGACGTACATTGCACTACAAGCCCAGTGTATTCCGCCAAAAATCAAAATTAAAGACCTGTTGTGCTGTGGCACAACAGGAAAAAGCTGTGCCACTCTCTTATTAGGGTGGCATGACTTCTGCGACTACTTGCTGTTGATAGTCAAAATCTATTCTTTTCGTAACGAACAACATGTTTCGTTTTCCCAAGTGGTGCAACTGTTTTTTGTCAGATTTCAGAACTAAATATGAAAAAATAAACTAATTTTGTCAATGCTGCTTCATGGCCTGAACAAAAATTGGCCTTGTCCTTGTCCCTATGTTTTCAAGGACAAGTATTGAACCGAGTTAAGGAGCCTATCAGTTTGTCGGTACTACGGTGCCAAACTTAATAACATACAGTTGCATCTCTTAAAGATCAGACCTGCCAATAACAATAACTTCATTGTAGTAATCAAATAATAATCATGCTTAAGTATTAAGCAATTAGCATTGATAAATAATAACACTATTTGTTTATAACTCACCCAAAAATGCGACTGTTATCAAAACTTTTATCATGACTGATTTCAAATGTTCACAAGCTTACGACAGAAAAACATAACTTTGTACTGCCGTCTAAGCATTTCTGGTTGCAGGTAGTGTCTTATCTTTCCCAGGTAAACCTGCGGTGATTGATATGCAATTTGGTTGGGTCACGCGCACTTAGTGCCGTTGTGCAAAACAGTAACTGATTTTTGATTCGTGTCAAATACTAAACTAGATATTTACTGGGGGTGGTTAAAATACTGCTAATTATTTTAGGAAACCAAATTGATCTGAGTCTAGAGACAAAAGATTTATGTCGAAGGATGACAAAAGACTTTGGAAAGTTGTTAAAATAAACTTTCCATATCCATACAAGCAAAAGATACAAGTATTGTACATGTACTTGTACATTTTCTGACGATTTTTACGCAACTTGATTCAAAGGCAAAAATATTCAATGATTGTTTTGCATATGTTACTGGATGAAGGCAAAAGCAGTGAGCAGCGGTGGCTCAGTAGGTAAGATGACTTACACGACATAATTTTATGGCGTTGGTTCGATTGCGGGTTTTCTGCGGGTTTGAGTATTTAGTGTGCCGCTCAAGTGCCGTGCCGTACAAGTTGTGCGCACGATGGAGCGTGCACAATGAAACGTTGGACAGCGCATTACATTGCAGCACAGGATACAACTGCCAAGGAGCTATACAATTTAATTTAGAATATGGTTTTTTAATGTTATAATGCTTAATTTCTGAATTAATTCTGTTTGTAGAATAAAATTTAGAATGCTTATTAGGTACTTGCTTGCTATACGACAAAATTTGGCGCCATGAGAAATTTTCAATGAAAACGTTTGATGGCGGGTTGCATGCAATGTGCCTTATAATGCGCCATGAAATGTACCGTGGAATTTGTCATATAATGCGCCATGAAATGTACCATGCAATGCGCCATATGCGTCATGAACTGCGACCTCGTGTGAAACAGGCTATACGGATCTTTTTTTATCCTATGTCAGAGAACAACGGATTACTACTATAGAAGATTCGAGATGTCCGTTATCACAATTAGTACCTGTTAGATTCAACTTGAACTGGTAACGGTGTGCAGTAAGATAGGCCCCTAGAGTACTTAAAGGGATTTACGACAGCTCATCGTCGGCCCAGTAGCACAAGTGGTTAGAGCGCTGGTCTGCATACCCAGAGATGGGTCGTTCGAATTCCCCCTGGGTCATTGTGATGATGATGCTGTTTTTCTTTCGGTAAAAACCTCCCCTCCCTTTTTTCCTGTTGTGCCACAGCACAACAGGTCTTTAATTTTGATTTTGGCGGATTAGTATGGAGTGTGGCTAAGCGTGTGTGTTTGTTTACTGCACAGTCTGGATTAACTGTGCGTGCGTCACAACATTGCCTAGCACAAAAAATACACTGAAATCAGCGATAACTTTTGCAGTGCGTTCATGTATCGCGCGTGCGTCACCTTGCTTTGACTGTTATCTGAAAATCTGTTCTGACAAAAGGTTGATCTTGCCAAAATATCTGCTTGCGCCGTGTATGCATACAAATACAACGAAAAGTGTCTGTGTTTGTAATTGATATTGAGTATATAATTTAATAATTACATATCTAGGTAATCCAATTACATAGCCGTAATACAGTTCCTTTACAGATGAACATACTACATAGGCCAGTATACATTCTTCGTATGTGCCTACTGTGATTGCATGCGAAACCAAACTGCGTAATGACAAACTTTGGCTGGCATAATGTAAATATTGTTGGAGTATTATGCAACTAGTATGTAAATTAGCTGACAAGCCACCCTATATAAATTATAAATAATGAAGTCCGTGTTTCAGATGCTCTGTTGGCTATCAACTGTTTTCTTAAGGCCCGGTTCACAGAGACTTATTTTTTACTTTTTCCTTTTTACTTTTGACTTAATACTTTTTACTTTTGCAAAAGTGTTCACACAGGCTTTCTTTTTACTCAAGGAAGATCGCATTCAACTGGCTGGCTTTGGCGCACTTGTCTGTCAAAATGCAAATCTAACCAATAATATTGAAGCTCAATGGGCGGAGCTTCTCTCAGAGCATTTTGATTGGCTAGATTGCAAAAGTAAAAAGTAAAAAGTAGAACGCGTTTCTACTTTTACTTTTTTTTGGCCAAAAGTAAAAAGTAAAAAGTAAAAAGTACGTTTGTGTGAACCGATATTTTTACTTATCTCCCAAAAGTAAAAAGTAAAAAGTAAAAAGTACGTCTGTGTGAACCGGGCCTAAATTTAGGTGGATAACAATCCACAGCAAATCGGATACTTAAGTCTGAGTTGAATATAAGCTTCAGTTGAATAGATTGAGTAGAATCTCAGCTGAATCGGAGCTACACCTCAGTTTTTCTGAGCTAAATTGATTTAGCTTATAGTCAATTTATCCGATTTGGTGCAATGCATCGTTGGATAGGTAAATATCGCTGCACAACAGGCTTTAGCTGACTTCTGGTCAGTTTACTTAAAACTTTTTGCTTAATACTTACTGAAAGTTTTGCCGCAGATTGGGCTTGTTGACAATGGTAAGGTTGCCGCTACAGTATCCCCACCTATCGAGAGGTTAATGTTACACTTGCGGCCTTTTGTTGATTATAAAGATACTTTTGTTTTCACTGTTAATCCGCATGTCCCAAGAAATTTGCGGCTAATTTCGTTAATAAACCTAAAGCACCTACCAAAAAGGTTGCAAACTTCTTTAATTATTCACTAAAGTTTAGCACAATGTGCCATTGCGTTGGGAGGCAAATAAATCGTTCGCACCTTACATGTCACAGGTTTAATTATTTTTTGGAAATGGTTTTCGTCTTAGGCTTAGTTCAAAGTAAACTGTTACTAATTTGAAATGGTGGAGGACGGGCCGGTTTTTCAAATCCTAATGCACGAAACCTTGCACTAGGCATTAGCGGTTTTCCCATTGCAAACTAGTTCACTGATGTATGCGTTTGTTAACGCCGGTCATCTGCAGTTGGTAAACTAGCTTCAAAATGGCAGAAGTCAGCTCAGAATTTTTTACAAAATCAAGATGCAACGAGTATATCTAAAATTAGTTCATTTTTACTCGCAAAACATTGATTGTCATTCATTTTACAATTTAGCAATTTATATCTGGCATTTACGTAGTCGCTGCTTGGCAAAAAAATCTACATTTATGGCTTCGAGGTGCGCAGCGAAGTTTTAATTACAAACTTAGATCAGCAGTAGAATTTATTTTAGAAATTGCATTGGTTAAAGTTGTGCTTAGCAGGTAGACAAAACAAGCAACAGTAAAATTGGTTCAGGTTCTATTTCATGTCAAATCTTGAGGATTTTTTTAGAAATTACTGATAAGTATATTAAATTTATATTTAAAATAATAGATATTATTTTCATTGGTTGGAAGAGTCAGGACTTCATGATGTGTCACTCTACACGACAAACAAAACAAGCCGTCTCCCAAAGCGCAAACAAGAAAAGTTGACTGACCTATTCTAGTTTTGCTTCTGTGCAACGTACTTTCTTATTTTGAAGCCTGGTTCATGGTTCTCCAGTGAATGTACTTTATGGCTTTGTAACTTAATGAAAAAAATTTGGTTAGCTGTCATGCCGAATTCACAGAATCTATTAGTTTTTGTGGCATAAATTTATCGTTGCACCACAGACACTATTACTGCACAATGAATTTTTCTGAGAGATACATTTACTTACTCCGGAGTGTTTTCCTTTGAAAGCGAAATAAGCAGTAGTTACATAAAAAAATGTTAATATGTACATCTTGTCAAAAAACTTCAATGAAAAAATTGCGAATTTTTTTGTCATCTATTCTGTTTAATTCTATTTCATCTATATTGCTACAACCTGAAGCAACAAACAGACCAATAAGGATGATCTTAAACTAGGATTTAATGTCGCACGACTAAACAAATAGCCACAATTTTTTTATAGCCACAATTTTTACTTTCAGATTGATCTTGCTTTGTTCTGTTTAACCCAATTTTACCCCAAAAATGAGCAATCATACCAACAGTTCGACCTCAAATCCAAATTACTCATTCGCATATTTCATCTATTCAATTTACATTATTCTGGGTATTGGCGAAGTGGGCACAAATTTGTTATTGGTGATTATTTTCACCACAACCAGATCACTTCAGAATAAAGAATTTGTTTTGCCGACCTCTTTGGCGGCTGCTGACATAATCGTCGGTTTAGGGCAGATTACTGCCGCCCCTTACAGGCTGTACTTGATTTTTACGGGGCAAGATCGCATACTTCAAACCCCTTGGCAATGTATGTCCAAATTCTACAATCATTGTTTACTGCTCAGCGCTTATACCATCCCAACTCATCTATTTATGATATCTGTGGAGCGTTTGATTGCCTGTGCCAGCATTCGTGCTTACCTTAAGCTGGACAAAAGAGCAATAACTTGTTTTGTATCTAGTGGGTGGCTGCTAAGCTTAGCAATGCATGGAATGACTGTTTCTGTCTCTTATCTCTACTCCTCTTCAGTTCAGCTTTATCCAAAAATTTGCTTAGCTAGTTGGTCTACTCCATACTGGTTCCGAATTTACGTGACAGAAGTATATAGATTTTTTGTATCGGGTTCAACTTTACCAATTTATTTGATTGCTGTTATTTGTCTTTGGAAGGGACAAAAACCGCAAACTCTTTCGGATCAAATTCTAGCCGCAAAATACAAGCGTCAAAGAAAAGTCACAAAAATGTTGTTAATTATTGTAGTTTTCAGTGGAGTGTTCTATACCATACCTGCAGGGATTTATTTATTTGGCTATAAATTCAAATCGAATAATTCCTTAATGCGTATCCTGGGCCCTATATGTTGGATTTTGATGAGCATGAACTCTACTAATAATATGTTTATTTATTTTGCTAAAAACAAAAAAATTAGAAATGCAGCCAAAAACATTTTTACCAAAAACGAAACGGCATCTAGTCTGATCAAACCTACCACATCTCAAACATAGAAAATGATTTTTCTCCCGAAATGCATTGCTTAAGATTGAGTTCAGTAGATTAGGTTTGATGGCAATAAAACAAATTTTGTATATATTGGTTATATGTGTCTATGTGTATGTCTATGTTTTTGTGCTGTCTATGGAAGTAAATTTTGTGATACTAAACAAAGTTAGTAAAAGTACTTTGACCGTTGTTGCGTAATTTGTTCTCATGCAACACGGCCAAAAGCGAAAAATGTAAACAAAATACAAAAATACCAGACACTGTTGCAATAAAGCTTTCGCGCATAACCATTAAATTTGCAGCCAACTTTAATGGTCACAAAACGAAGAATAGGAAATATGCAGCACCAAGGACCAAAATTTTAACAGACTATTTCACAGAGGCGGATTTTCAAAAAGATACGCGGAGATCCCCAATGGCAATTTTAACACACTTCTTGAATAAGCAGTTTTAAAGATCTTTCACCCCGGCTTGCAGCAAAATAGAATAGCTGTGGAATAGAATAGCTCGAGAATAACTCGAGAATAAGCTGAAAATTAGTTGCACCAAGGGTACATAATAGTGTCTCACTCTTTATAGAAGAAGAGTGAGACACTATCCTTTCTGCCTGTGTTATAGCGCAGGCAGATGCGTTCGTCATTTCCAGCCCGCATGTTGCCGTTTTGTGCAACATGTGGGTAGCCAATCAGAAGCGACCTTTGTTTCTGATTGGCTGGACGCCTGTGCACGTCCTCCAATCAGCACGCAGGCGGCCTCACGTGCTATTGCCTGAAAATTGTCAAAAACACATTTAACTTACCAGTTAACAACATATTCAGCACATACTAGCAATAATTCCTGAAAACGGGGATAAAAATGTAAGCAAAATACGATTCGGAACAAAAAAAAACAAAAAACCCCCAACCCGACCGATCATGGCAAAATTTAACAATGAAATGGCTGTAATGGCGGCCAGTGTGCTGATTGGAGCAGTGAGGCCGCCTGCGTGCTGATTGGAGCACGTACACAGGCGTCCAGCCAATCAGAAGCAAAGGTCGCTTCTGATTGGCTACCCACATGTTGCATAAAACAGCAACATGTGGGCTGGAAATGACGAGCGCATCTGCCCGCGCTATAACACAGGCAGAAAGGAGAATGTCTCACTCTTCTTCTATAAAGAGTGAGACACTATTATGTACTCTTGGTTGCACTAAAATGTATGCTCGAAAATAGTTTTTCTCGAACTTACGGAATAGCTCGGGAATATCTGGAGAATAACAAAATTTATTGCACCAATCAAATTGCGCTGTTTTTAAAGAATAGCTTATTCTCGAGCTATTCTCTTGCTACGTTAAAGCTATTCCTAATAAAGACCAGGAATAACTGGAGAATAACTGAATTGTGTTTCTTATGCTTCGAGTTGTGGCTTCATTTTTTAAACTATACTATTTTTAGATGGTATCATTTTAATGTGTTATTTTTGTGCATTTTTATTGACATTAATTTTACTAGTTTGCACTAATTGATTTAAATTGAATTGGTTGGCTTTCACTTGTTCTAAATATTTTGGCAGTATTTTCTATGGACAGACAAGTATTAATTGCATAAAGTTCAATTAATTATTAAAAATATTTGATTTGTGGTTTGTGGCATACATTTTTTGGCTAGCCTAGTCATTGTATGCAGCCTGTACAGGTTGTACATTTAACTCATATTTCGAGAGGTTGGCGCATACGTACGTGGAATAGAATTAATGACTTTTGTGGAGAAGAAAACTAAGAAATTTAATTTCCCACACACAAAACACCCAACACGTGCCCAACTGGCAATCAGAAATTAAAGACGAAGGCTGAAGTTATAAAATTTATTGGAAACCGTAGTAACAAATAATAACAATGAGGAAAATGAGTAAAACGCAATTTTTGTGCAAATTTTTGCCCACAAGTTTTGTTAAATTCACTAGGTTACTGTTAACTTTTGAGATTCAAGAGACTCCATCTCGTTTAGGGTCAAGGAGTCACCAAGCTGGGGGGGGGGGGCAAGTAGTTCTGGAGGGAGCCTTTCTCATTGAGATAAATCTGTCTACAAGGGACTAAAAAAAATGCGCCACAAATTTAGAGGACAATAAACACAATGTGTTTCCGACCACTGCTTCTGTTTTGCTTTTCATTGTTTTTTATTGTCTTTTCTCTGCTCATTCTCTGTTTTTGTACATCTCATTTATTACACACTTATGCGTTCTCTTTTATTTTGGGAAGTCTATGAGTTAGTTTAGGGCAGTTTGGTTAGTGAGTTGTCTTGTTTTCGTATGGCCGGTTAATACTAATTAATTAATACTAATTAAGTTAATTAGTACTATGGCTCGAGCATCACTATTCTATCCCTAACTCTTGAAACTGTTTGAATAGAGCAATACATCTTATTACCACAGAATTAATTTTTCACCAAACTAAAACTAGAACTAAACTAAAAGAAATATAAAAATCCTTAGAGTTATAGTAGCATAATAACAACAGTTTAGTGCGTTGTCGCAAGGATAGCATTCATTTTGGAGCCGCACCGTTCTCATCCTGTTGTCGCAGTTCACCCTTTTTTAATTTTTTCTAATAGCTTCCATGAGAGCACGAATATTTCCGGCACCAAACCCCTGCAAGCAAATTGTACAGACATTTAGAGAACATACGTTTTAAGCCCGGTTCATGTTTGTCCTTAAGGACACAGGGACAGGGACAAGGACAAATTTTGTTCGGCTGCTGTGGAGAATTGAGACAAACGTTTCGGCTAATTTTTTGCATATGATCTGCAAGTTACCCATACTCTATTTATGCGAAGAGTTAGTTAGTTTGGCCAGGCAGTTTTTTTGGAATCGCTTAAGGACAAAACCATAGGGACAAGGACATGGACGAGTATGGACCAGACCTTACGGTGAATTGTGCACGGGGTACTTATGTTCACTTTAACTCTTAATTAAATGTCCGTATTTAATTCTTGAGCACGTCAGCCTGATGTTTAGGTTGTTATACCCTCCAGAACTGATGATACTTAAAATTTAAACAAGTAATAGAACATGAAATACTGCTTCCCTTTTTTTGCGCCGCCGCCTCAGTGACCGTGCATTGAAATTTTAGTTAATGCACTGAAATAACTAAAATAGTTATTTGTAAATAAAATGATTGATCAACTACAATTTCGGCACACAATTAATGCTGAGTAGCTCCAAGAGTACATAATAGGGAAGAGTATGACACTCTTCCTTATCCTAGCTAATTGGCCCGGACGATGCTCCGGCCGAAATAGCGCTTTTACGCCTTGATTTCAGGAGGGGGGTACCCCCCCCTCGAATCATGACATGTCTTGACTTCAGGGGGGGAGTACCCCCCCTCAAAACCAGGAAGTGTCTTGATTTCAGGGGGGGGGGTACCCCCCCTCGTTTCAGCACACTGCCAGAGCAAATTCGGTGGTGTCTTGATTTGAGGGGGGGGGGGTACCCCCCCCCTGGTTTCAGCACACTGCCACGGTGGTGTCTTGATTTCAGGGGGGGGGTACCCCCCCTCGTATCAGCACGTTACCAGCTCACCACAGAGTTCATGCTGGCAGTGTGCTGAAACGAGGGGGGGTACCCCCCCCCCCGGAAATCAAGACACTTCCGGGATTTGAGGGGGGGTCCCCCCCCTGAAATCAAGACATGTCATGATTCGAAGGGGGGGTACCCCCTCCCCCTGAAATCAAGGCGTAAAAGCGCTATTTCGGCCGGAGCATCGTCCGGGCCGATTAGCTAGGATAGGGAAGAGTGTCATACTCTTCCCTATTATGTACTCTTGGTAGCTCCAAAGCTTTACTGCTAAACAACAAAAATTTTAAAATATCAAATTGATAAAACATTCCAAATAGCGTAATTGATTATTAAAAATGTACGCCTCACCGAGATTCAAACTCGGGTGACTGGATCGAGAGTCCAGAGTGTTAACCACCACACCTTAATAAAGACCAAAGAGGGGACCCTCATGTAAAAATTTGCTAGCAAACAATTTCGGGTGGAATTCCTCCCATCCCCCAATCCCCCGGAGTACGGAAGGCATAGGCTTAGGTTTAGGCTTAGGTGGAAAAGGTAAACCGTTGGACTAGGACAATTGTGCTATTTGCTAACTTTAAAGGAATTTATAAAGCTTGAGGGTGCTACAACCTTACAAGGATGTAAAAATATAGACTTTTAATGCTAAAAACGTGAAAAAAATCAGAAATTACGATAGTAATAACAGCACTTGTGGCACTAGTAGACTTGTCATTTTGGTATTGGCTGTTCTCGGAACGCGTGCAATGTCCCCCCATTTTGATTGGCGGAAATGTCTAGTGAGCAAGGTATCCTACCTTTCACATAATTTTCTCTATATAATAATGAACATAATATGATTTTTATGAGGCGAGCACTTACAGTCGGTTTCAAATGAAAATGGATTCTACGCGTCGGGATTAAAGATGAAATCGGACGCGTCGGATGATCTCATCCGACGCCCTCGGTTATGCAATCTGACGCCTAGAGTTTTGCCAGCCAGTGATTAATTAGCTGTCAAAGTTCAGGCCTAAAGTTTTGAATAGGGGTGGCTGCTTCAGTGCTAATTATGAATACTACCTTATTTTATTGTTTAGCTTTTTCATCTAATAAAAATCAGAATTCAGTATGTAAAATTACCTTATATTTCAAGTAAACATCTATTAATCAACATATAAAAATAAACTATAAAAATTTTGCATAACTATTTGAGGAGTCACCGTCATAAATTTTTCCAGCAAGCTCTCTAACTTCCAACTCGATGATGCAATCCGACGCCCAGCCAGGCCCGTCGGATGATGTCATCCGACGGCCTCGGTGATGAAACCCGACGCGTCGGATGATGTCATCCGACGCGACGGATGCTGCAATCCGACGCGTCGGATGATGAAATGGGGTCAGGCAAATCCATTTTCATTCGAAAACGACTGTACATTACAGTCATTTTGTTTCAAAAAAGTTGGAAAATAACTTCGATGACAGCGTTATAAAATAGTTTAGGCCCTATTTTTAAATGCCACTGAAGTGCAACTTTTGAAAAGTTACATCATTGAAAAGCCTAATTTCAGAGCTTTCGAATGGTGTATCACACAACCAAAACGGAAGAAGCAGTCTAAAGTTATAAACAAAAACGCTAGGGCAACCTAGGTGCTAAATCCGATAAATTAACGTAAATTTAACTCAGCTATGTATAAAATGCGTGCAATTTTAAATCCACGGATTTAGCCGATTTAAAATATAGAATTTTAGATAGGAATTTAGGATTTAGTTTAAATCCGCCAGCATACTAAATCCGACACGCAATTTGGATAAGGATCGGATTTAGCGCAAGCTAATTCGATAAATCGGCTAAATCCAGCAGCCAAGTTAAATTCCAAATGCTTATCCAATATGCAGAATTTAGCTAAATCCTGATCCGCTAAATCCATTTTGGATAAGGCTCTATGTGTGTGTGGTAAGTGGTTCTGTGTGTCCCCATAATAAACGACAAAGGCAGGTTTACAATCTATATCTATCTGCAATATCGATTGTTTTAAATCTTTCTCAAAGCATTGCTTCACGTAACATCGTTTATAACGAAACTTTATGTTACAATTTTAATCGCATCATCTTCGAAAGTGTACAATAAAGTTAATAGTTTTTTCAAATTTGCATGATAAAAAATCAAATGTCATAGCAGTCTAAATTACCGTTTAATTCACAAATTGTGTGTACTTTTACATAAGTAAAACGTAATTGTTAAAGAGATTTTGAGTTTCCAGTACTGCCAAATTTCAGAAGTCTTGTGATATATTCAGACCCAAATAATGATGAAACCATAATATCTGTAATCTGCTTATAAAATTAGAAGGCCTATGTAATACCGATACTACAATAATAATACTCAACGGTTTGCAGCTGGAAATGAGCGAGTGCGTCGGCGCGAAGCACCAACAGGAGCCGTTAGCATGTTTGACTTCGAAGCAGGCGGCCCGGGTTTGGTTCCCGGTGCCTCCATTTCTTTCATTCTTTCTAAATTGGGGCCTCCTCTTTCTATTTAACACAATCGGCATACATAGATTGTCCAATTGTTGATTATTGACTTTTGTATATTTTGAAAGTACAGAAGCATGAATTACTTTATGGTTCCATCGCTGTATGATTTCCAGAAAGAGTGTCTTCCTGTCAGAGACTGGCTGAGTGAAGCACTGCAGCAAATATCCATCACTGTCAAAGTCCACCAGAATATTGTGTTGTTCTAGCTAAAACATACAGCAAAAACAAAGAAACCAGAGATCAGATAAAACCTGTTGTGCTGTATACCACCAAAAAATTATTCCAATTTTTAGGCCGAATTTGGTCAACTAGAGACGTATCAGAAATTTTTTCCGTCAGGAAAATAAAACAAAAGATGGGAGCATTGCATCAGACAGTGTCTTACACAACTAAATGCAGCATTATGTACTCGTGTAGACACGCAAATGCAGCCTAATGTACTTGTATATACATGCATACGCTTTGATGAAGGATAAGAACAAGAAATAGTAAGCAACAGAGTCGCAGGGATCTGGGGGCGGTAGCCGATGGAAAAAAATGAAAAATTTTGATTGATTCATTCATTCATCAAAAATTTGATTCATTCAAAGTTTGAAAAAATAGAAAACTTTTGATTTTTAGGCCCAATTTGTTCAATTGGAGACGTATCGGAAAAATTTTCGGTCGGTCAATAAAAACCAAAGGGTCAAAAATTTCTAGCCCAGTACAAACCTGCTCAATGTCTTCTTTGATATCGACAGAACTTGACTGCAAACGCTGGCGAAGACCGTCGTAGTAATGCCGTGGTATGGGTATAAAGGCGACGCCACGAGCTTTCAGCGATTTCACTGCAGACAAAATATCATCGCTCAGGAATGCAATGTGCTGCACTCCCGCGCCATCGTTGTAGTGCAGGTACTGCTGAAATAGCAATAAGGGTGCTCAAGCTAGCCTGTTATTATAGAGCACACTGACGCCGTGACGATGTGTCCTAGGCTGAGTGATAGACTCAGTCTACTCACCTTGACTTGGCTTATATTTGATAATCTCAAACAATTGAAAAGGCTTGGCCTTACACAAACAAACCAGTTCGATTTGCCCTAGATTAGATACTTTCGGCCCTACTGACCTCGACTTGACCTTGCTTCGCCAATTCATTCGGTATGCCCACAAACACGTAAAATGACTCATCGTGATTGGCCAAGGCCTCAGCGTCCAATCCCGGTACCTCGCCATCTGTTTTCGTGCTCCAAAACCGTCGCATTTTCAATATGTGATTGTACCTGCCCAATTAAAAAGATATACCAACAAACAAACAAACAGATAAACAAACAAACAACCAAACAAATAAACAAACAAATAAACAAACAAACAAACAAATAACAAATTAAAATTAATTAATTAAATAAATAAATAAATAAATAGTAGAGGAACTGTGAATGGCTGGTGTAAATACTATATACTATACACTATGCGAGATTTGATACAAGACTAGTCACATACATGTTCAGCTTCTGATAGTTGCTGATACTGTAAGGTTTCACCGGGAGCACCCCCCTTACCTCCATTTACTCACTTACCCTTTTCTAAGTTTCACTTGTTAACAACCATTCAATGTATTTTATCTCTGTCATGTAAAATTCTGCCTATGCTTTGGCTTGTTTTTCAGTCGGTGTCAAGTGTATCTTTGGTGAAGTCAGCCTGGGTTTTTTTCTCGCGTTCGGTTCGTTATTTTCCGCCTATTATTTTATTTCGTAATTGGCCTTTTAATCTAACCCTGTTTATTTTCAATAAACCCTTTCATTTTTGGTGGACTCCGTGTGCGATTATTGCTCTCTTTTTGGTAGTTGTGTACGAGGTTTAGTGCGTCAGGTAGCACCTGCTGCGCGTGCGCTCCGTTGTTCGTGGGCCTACTGCGCACGCGCCTACTGCGCTTAAACCCCTAGGTAAACCCCATTACCTGATGGTGTTCGGCAACCCCAGCCCGTTCGGAAGAACACTTTGACCTGGAAACTTCGCCTGCCGCTCGGTTCGGTAAATGGGAGTAAGGATTCTTACTGCACACCAACCCTGGCTTAGGCTTGAGCCATTTGTAAGCGCCCGTCATACACGGCCTTACAACTTACTGTCAGTAAATGTCCCACTTTTATATTTTATAATCCCTACATTTGGTGGCTAAAGGCCGAGTAATGGCGGCCACGCGAGGTGGACGTCACGGTGCGAAACATGTGTGCGGTGTTGAAGATGTTGGTGGTCCTGGGTCAAGTCAATGGAGAAAAATTCCAGTTCAGCAACTACGCCTACGATGGAGCTGTCGTTATAGATACAGGCGCAGATTTGCCGTTGCATGCCTCGAATTTTGTGCTTACTTCTTAAAGAACAAGGTGTTGCCATAAGATCCCAATACCATGTAGGGGGCCGGCGGATAGCTTAACGGTCATCGAACCGGATAATTTCCTTTGGCAACGGTCCTGTGGTCAGTGCTCTTATTGCAATCGTCGGTAAGAAGTCGGATAATAACGGCGAAGTGCTGCTATGAAGAGCGGTTGCGTCGCAGCTTGGAATGGCAACCTTGGTCTGGTATTCTAACAAGACGAAGGTAAACTGCTGCGGAGATTGACCAACGTCAGACCTAATGCGTCTTACCAAGCACACCAAACGCAAGATCCACGTGCAAGCTGTGGAATGTCAGCCAAATGTCGAGAATGCGGAAGAGCGCACTTAAGTAAAAATCGCAGTGAAATGTTCTAACAAGGACATGCTGTTTTAATTAGCGGAAAAGTTTCAAGGTGTTTCAGTAACCGGAACACTGTCAACCAGTAGCGGAAGTATTGTCATTCAGCTACAGAAGTCATCGGAACGGGCTCAAGAATTGACTGTCGGCACTGTAGACAACTTTCAGCGGCCAGATTTACCTGACAATAAATATCCTGGCAAAGACGGCGAACAATGAAACTTGAAGATCGTGCACTTTTTTTCTCACTCACTAGAGAACAAAGTCGGGAGTTTCTTGAATCGCTGGAAAATTACAACTTGACAACTACAAGTAGGATTTTGATAAAAATTTGGCACGTATATGGGTTTATATTATGCTAAAATTTTATAAATTATGTATGCCTAGATTTTATTTTACATCCAATTTACTCCCAGAATTTTGTAAAAAACTAATTCCGTGGGGCGTGGACTAAATCTCAAGTCTCGCTGTTGCAATCTTTTTATGCGTTATTTTACAAGCTTTCCAGACCATTTCTGATGTGTCATTTTTTTATTCAATTTAATTCTACGTAATGCGTAAAATATTTATATTCAAAAGGCTGTATATTTTCTAAAAACTCGAAAAAATTCAAATTTGAAGTTGCGTAACTTTCTTCCTGCTTCACATAAATACATCAAACTTAGCATTGCGATTCACCTTGATATCGGCTACGTTAGTGTAAAGAGTGTAAAATTAATTGGTAATCAACTGTCAGTTTTACAAGCATAACATGAAAAATTCAAAAATACACAAAATTTGACTACTTTCACAGTGTCTGCTGAAAATCTTGCTACAGATGTAAGCTTTTTAATGTAAGCTTTGTTCTCTAGTGAGTGAGAAATTCAGTGCTTGATCTTCAAATTTCATTGTTCGCCGTCTTTGCCAGGATCTTTATTGTCAAGTAAATCTGGCCGTTGAAAGTTGTCTACAGTGCCGACAGTCAATTCTTGAGCCCGTTCCGATGACTTCTGTAGCTGAATGACAATACTTCCGCTACTGGTTGTCAGTGTTCCGGTTGCTGAAACAGATTAAAACTTTTCCGCTAATTAAAACAGCATGTCCTTGTTAGAACATTTCACTGCGATTTGTACTTGAGTGCGCTATTCCGCATTCTCGACATTTGGCTGACATTCCACAGCTTGCACGTGGATCTTGCGTTTGATGTGCTTGCTAAGACGCGTTAGCTCTGGCGTTGGTCAATCTCCACAGCAGTTTACCTTCGTCTTGTTAGAATGCCAGACAAAGGTTGCTATTCCAAGCTGCGACGCAACTGCTCTTCATCTTCATAGCAGCACTTCGTCGCTATTATCCGACTTCTTACCGACGATTGCAATAAGAGCACTGACCACAGGACCGTTGCCAAAGGAAGTTATCCGCTTCAATGACCGTTAAACTGTCCGCCGGCCCTCTACAATGTATTGGGATCTTATGGAAACACCTTTCTCTTTAAGAAGCAAGCACAAAATTTGAGGCACACAAAGGCAAATCTGCGCCTGTATCTATAACGACAGCTCCATCGTAGGCGTAGTTGCTGAACTGGAGTTTTTCTCCCTTGACTTGACCCAGGACCACCAACATCTTCAACACCGCACACATTTCGCACCGTGACGTCCACCTCGCGTGGCCGCTATTACTCGGCCTTTAGCCACCAAATGTAGGGATTATCTCTGTTTTTGGTGTATTGGCAATACTTCATTGCTAATTTTAGATGTTCTCGTTTACCCAGGGGCAAGTTCCATGAAACTTTTCATAAGTAAATATGTCCAATAGGTGAATAGCTATTGTTTAGTTTGCGTTGCATAAAGCAACAGGTTAATAAGCAATAAGCAATAGGTTCAATAGGTGGACGTTAACGTTAGTTCAATAAGTGTTTTGCAATACGTTCATTAGGCGAGTGTTGCATAAAACACTTATCACTTATTGAGCCTGTTGCAAGGAATCTATTTATTTGAAGAAATACCTGTACAGGCCATTACGGCAAATCTTTGAAGGGCTACAATTACAATACAGTACAAAGATAAAACAATAGTACGATGAAATGTTTAATCACAAGGGTTAAAACAGTGTGCTTTTGTCGTTCCAAACTGCTTCAGACTTTTTTCTTGCTCGTCGTTGATATTTTTTGGCAATTTGCAATTATAATAGCCACCTTTTCAAGTACTATGTCCGCGTGACAAGGGGGAGACTTCAAGGATCACATGTGAACCCACTCAGGGACAAGCCAGTTTTCCTATTGGACCCATTGTGCGCCCCCTGTTGTACACGTAAACATGATCCCCTACTTCTAGGTATTTGACTCTTGCTTTGGTTCTGTCAAAGGCTTGCTTGCGCAGCAGCTGTCCTTTTCCATCAATTTCTAGCAAACTGCGTTTAAACGCACTCTAAAACGTTGGTCTAAGTTAAACATGATTCACAGAGATTGATATGATTAGTGTGCGTCAGCTGATTTTTATGCTCTATTTCAATTGAAACTTAACTGTCCTTGTCTAACTTAAACGAACGGTTAGACCGAGTCTAAACGTGATTCACAAAGCCCGTTTAATTTAAACGGGCTCGTTTGACAGAATTCTTTATTTGATTCTTTTATAAATTCTATTTGTAGAACATTGTGCTTTAATACGTACCGACAAAGCTATTAATTTAGGTAATAAATTTACTTTTTAATAAAAGTTAATTTAAAATTCAAGTTAATTACGTAAACAAAAAGAAAATTTTTCAATTGGTAAATACAATAATTAATTTACTATTTAACATACAATTATATTATGTAATTAGAATTCAAGGAAACATTCAAGGTTTTTTAAATTACAACCCATTTTTGGCGACTTAGGGCCTTATTCAAAATTGGATTTAACGGATTAGATTTAAATTAGTTTTGCTAATAGCGCAGCGCAAAATAAAAATAGCCGGCTGAAATTTGGCCCCACATGGCTCATATAGGGCACTTCAGTGTGTGCCAAGTTTCAATAAATTACGTTTAACTGACGGTGCGTTATTGACGAAATTAAGTTAAATCTAATCCGATAAATCCAATTTTGGATAAGACCCTTAGTTGGCTGCAGCTGGAATATTCTCGTAATTTTCGTAATTTTTACTCAATGTTAGTGCACGTTTCTGTCCTTCAGGGGGGAGGGCGATAATAGCAACAAATGAATAAGTTAACAGTATGGTAAAATAAAATTTTCCTATTATAAAATTAGATAATCCACATTTATCATATGAACGTGTACTAGCAGCTAAAAAGTAAAATAGACATGATAATACACGATATTATTAGCCTATAAGTTGAATAAGAACTAATTAAAACTATAAAAGTCAAAAATGTTAAAAATTACTTAAGGAAAATAAAGAAAAAATACCAAAAGGCTAGTCTAAATTTAACACTAGCGGGCGTTTAAGTTGAACGAACGTTTAACTTAGACTGAGCTCATGAATCAGGAATAGAATGTAATCAAATTTAGAACGCGAAAATAGAACAAAATTTACACGCTAATCATGCGCAGACTTAGACTGGGTCTAAACGTTCGTTTAGCTAGACTGCGTTTAAACGCGGTCTAAGACTTAGACTGGGTCAAAGTTAAACGCGCTTTGTGAATCCCACCCAATGCATCCTGTAATTACGTTTTTTTGCGGATGATAAGATGATGTTCAAATAAAAACAATTTCGTTGCTTTTGCACAACTTTTCAAAGTTGCCGGAGATAAAACAACGGCCTTGGTCTGTGAGGATTTTTTGCATAAAACCGAAAACTATAATGAACTTTTTCAGCGCTTCAATGACGGGATCTGCCTCCAAATTGTCAACAACGTAGGCTTGCAGAACTTAGAAAAGCGGTCACTGACAGAAAGCACGTATCGATTACCAGTTTTGCTGCGGGCAGGGTCTGTTATGTCCTCTCACATTTGGAAACGCTCAGTATGATTTTGTAGGTCTTGAGCGTTCACACAACTGCCAATTCTTTCTTCTCAGTTGAGAAATAATTTCTAATAATAAAGATTTTGACTTGAACTGTTACTATGGGTGGGACTCACAAAGATCGTTTAAGGGGGTAGTGTCGCGAAAGCAGTCGATTTTGCGCGACTATAAAACTTTTTCAGTGAAAGATAGGTTATTGTTCTTTATATATTATAAAAATATGTTTCAAGGCAAATAATTTCGTCAAGTTTCAGCAAAATTGATGCAGCATACAGTTAGCAGTGAAGTCGCAAAGTCGGAAAAATGACGTTTTGACAACCTATTCACATTCGATAATTTCGTCACAATTATAAAACTTTTTGTTTAGATTGCTTTCACAGACTAAAAGCACATATGCTCTAGTTTATGCACGCAAAATTTAGTGCAAATTGCTTGAGTGGTTGCGGAGCAATACCTGTTTGAACTGTGAAACTGTGCGTAAACTGTAAAGTACTCACAGCAATAATGATAAATTGTTAAAAATCTAGAAGCTTATTTTGAAATCTAAAGAAAAACGAACCTTTATTTTTCATTTTTCTTATTTGTGACAAAAAATTGTGCGTCAAAACGTTACATGTACTTCACAAGCTGGCCAATCTGATATCTGGCTTGATTTTTTTGAACTTTTATGCCTCTATTGTGTGATGTCTGGCTTACAAATGATGATTGGTTCAAAATATTGGTAGATATTGGTAGTCTAGTGTCTAGTAGTATTTATTTGACATCATATAGCATTTTACTAGTATCTCAGTAAACGTACAATTTCAAAGCAAAAAGCTCTCTTTTTGCAACTTATGAGCAAAACTGCTTTGGCGACATTACCACCTTAAGGGGGGCTTATAAATCAAAGTTCTCAAATTTTGCTTATTTTTACATATGTTACTCCCCCTTGGCACTCCAACCTCAGATAAGAACAATTAAGCTTGAGGGTGAACTTTTGGTTCACTGCGTTTGTCTGTTTATGTACATAGGCAAAGTACGCAAAAAAGCCAAAAAGTAGCCTTTACTTGGATAGTTCTAGCACAAACCACGTAAAGTCAATCAGGCTGAAACTTCGCATAGTTGTAGCCCATATGTATGCAAATGTATGCCATGTATGCCCATATGTATGATCCGGATTTTAAAATGTCATAATTCTAAAATCGAGCGCGAAATGTGACAAAATGGTGACAAATTTTTTGAACCTGCCAAATTTGAGTGATTTTACATTTGGCGTCACTGCTCAGGCCATGGGCAAAAATTAAAAAAATGGATCACAGCGATTGAGATATGACATTAGGCTATATCAAATCAATTCATGCCAAAATCAACTTCGTCAGTTTTAACAGAAAAATTGAGTAAAGGAACGCTTTGTGAGCACAAAAAAATTTTTTTTGGCGCCTATGATTTACACTTAAAATTGAAAATTTGGGAGCCTCTAGTAAAAAATTGGTAAAAGCATTTGTTCCAATTTGTTATATCTGCGATGCGCCTTTTCTGGGGGTACATTGTGTGCAAATTTGAATCGAATCGGAGAACCTAAAATTTTTACTCATACAGGTAGCCGCCCTTGATCCTTGAAGTCTCTCCCTGGTTACGCGGACATAGTACTTGAAAACGTGGCTATTATAGTTGCAAATTGCCACAAAATTTCAACGACGAGCAAGAAAAAAGTCTGAAGCAGTTTGGAACGACAAAAGCACACTGTTTTAACCCTTGGGATTGAACAATTTATCGTACCATTATTTTATCTTTGTACTGTATTGTAATTGTAGCCCTTCAAAGATTTGCCATAATGGCCTGTACAGGTATTTTTTCAAATAAATAGATTCCTTGCAATAGGCTCAATAAGTGATAATTGTTTTATGCAGCACTCGCCTAATGAACTTATTGCAAAACACTTATTGAACTAACGTTAACGTCCACCTATTGAACCTATTGCTTATTGCTTATTAAGCTATTGCTTTATGCAACGCAAACTAAACAATAGCTATGCACCTATTGAACCTATTTACTTATGAAAAGTTTAATGCAACTGGCCCCTGGGCAAACGAGAACATCTAAAATTAGCAGTGAAGTATTACCAATAGACCAAAGACACAAACACAACACAAAAGCCATTTATAATTCAAAAATTAATCAAAATAGACCCTTCTTTATCAATATATATGACTTTCTAATCTGCTAAAAATTTTATAATACCTCACGCAAATCAACTATCTCAAAGCTCCCATAAAACGACCCCAAATAGAGCCCCTCAACTAAGAATCAAGTCAACTAACCATTCCACAAGTGGCTTCATCTTGTAGTCATTCAAGGCGATGTGATCGATGTGACACAAGTTGATTACCATCGGTCTGAAACTAACACTCACGCAGATTGATGCACCAACAGTGTCCATTTAATCAGTTCAAGTGTTCGGTTGTGTGATGCACGCACTGTATATAAAATTACTTCAAGTACATCCACATTGAAGTATGTAATAAATTAATATATAATTATACTTTATTGAACAAGTAATTGAAATAAAAATTCTGCACCAACAGCGATCAAAAAGACAGGTAGGATTCGAAAGAACAAGGTTTGTTACAGGTCATCTACCGTTTTTTGGTATGCAGATACAAAATTGACGAGTATTTGAATTTAGTGCTGCGGAGAGAGGAACAGTGGGCATACTTTTTTATTAGTAATGCTCCGTAACGGAAAAAATGTTATTTAAAAGGACCCTGTTTGCTTTTTTGTAATTGAAGATTCGACCACCTAAATCTAAACTCTTGCGGGACGTTTCAAATATATTTGCTTACTTATTAGTCCTGCTGAGCCACAGTCCAACAGGTCTTAATTTTGATTTTGGAATCTAATTCAATGTTACATTGTTACCGTTAAAGTGTTCATGTGCGGAGTGCGTTTGCACATTTTTGTCGCAAAGTTGGATTTGTCACCACTAAAATGTCTTGTGAATTTAATGCAGTGACTTCTGTATGTTAATAATTCAATAATTGCTAAACTGATTTACTAGGGGTCGATGACGTCGCCTCACGGTTGCGAAAGTAACAAACAAACCACTCGCCCACACAGATTCCTAGAGTTTTTACGGTTCACTGCAAGAAACTTCTATTTGAAATCAGTACAGCAGCTGCTAGCGTACAAGGTTGCACTACTACAGACTAAGTAAAATAAGTTTATCACAAATAGAAATGAAAATTAATTATAACCTATAACTGAAAAACTAAATGGCAAACGTGAATTATTGTATGAGATCTGTGTGGTCGTACCAGGTATATTGATGGTGATATGAATAAATGGCTGGCTATTAAATATTGTAGCAGACTTAAATTTCTAACTGGCAGCTCGGATATTTGATTTGCAAGACTTGGAAAATAGCACCGTTTAACTTTGTTGTTTTACTTGTGCAGCTGATGATGTCAAAGATTGAGATTTGAGCAAAAAATGCTGCAGTGGTTAACCAACAGTCAGCCACCAAAAATGCCAATAGTGTAAGAAATGTATGTGTAAGAACAGCGAAATAAGCCAAGGATATAAGTAGCCTCTACAACCGCTATTAGTTGAAGGTTTTTTCCACATAATTTTATGACACGTAGTTGGACCAATAAAGGGAGTCCCAAAACAAAAACAAATATATAATTGCGTTTTGTGATTAGTTTACGAAATGGGTCCTACTATGGAAAAATAACCTACTATGGATTGCAAAGTTAATTCAATAGCAAGGCTGTTTATTGACGAAATTGTTTGCAGAGATTCAACACCAGTGCTGTTGCTGTGGGACAGAGGCAGTGCTTTTTTGTCCGAGCTGATAAAAGCTATTTGTAGAATTGTGGAAACCTACAGCCTACTGCCTACAGACCTCAAACCCAAGGGTTGGTAGAAAAATTCAATCAAATCATTATCGACATGGTGTTAAAATGAACCAATAGCAACCAAGAAAATTGGATAAGTATAGTAGTCAATTTCTATCTGCGTATAGGACTACTAAGCATGAAACTACTCAAGATTTACCATTTTTTGCTGTACGCCAGAGAACTTAGATATCTTACAGACACGCATTTGCGGTCTATGGAAAACATATACAACGATACTGCAAACTATAGGAGCATGACATGGCCATGGCATTCTACAAAGAGGCCATGCGGGACGTAGTAAAGACGCGAGGTGTCACAAATATCAATGAACACTAATTAAGACTAATAATTAAAAAATAAACAGCAATTCTGAATTACTGTACGAGATTCTTTTAGTCATACCAGTTATACTGAAATAAAAAAAAAATTAAATAAATAAATATAAAGTTCTGTAATCAGACTTGACTGAAAGTAAACAGATTTCTAAAAGCTTTTGATTTAAATTTTGTAGTATAAAAAGAACAGTATGTACGCTTTTCATAGAAAATAATTTAAGTAAGTACACTTTAGCTTTCCCAACAGGTTTACAATGTACTTAAAAAATGGCCTGGCCAGTGTACTTGATGCTTGATGCTTACTAAATAGTTTTCCAAAAACTTAGCTTCTTTATTCTTTGTCCGTTATGAAGTTACTACATTCGTATCTCAAAGAAATGAAGTTAGTGGAACTGGGTTCTACTTCAAAAGATGCTCCATTCAAATTGCTATACTCAGAACAGTGGGTTCACTATTAAATACAATGGGTGGGATTCACAAAGCCCGTTTAAACGCAGTCTAAGTTAGACTGCGTTTAAACGCAGTCTAAAACGTCGGTCTAAGTTAAACATGATTCACAAAGATTGATATGAATAGTATGTGTCAGCTGATTTTTTTGTTCTTTTTCAATTGAAACCTTGTTTAACTTAAACGAACGTTTAGACCGAGTCTAAACGTGATTCACAAAGCCTGTTTAGTTAAACGGGCTCGTTTAACAGAATTCTTTGATTTCATTCTTTTTTAAATTCTATTGCAGAACATTTTGCTTTAATACGTACCGACAATGCTGTTTATGTAGGTAATAAAATTACATTTTAATAAAAGTTAATTTAAAATTTAAGTTAATTACGTAGTTAAATAGCATATTTGCCTATTATTAAATAAGCTGATTATTAGATAAATGATAAACCAAACGTTTGTAGTCAGTGCGGATTACGGGTCTAGAACATATGTAGGTACAAAGTTCAACCATTTTCATTAAATTTAACGTTAAAAAAGGTATTAAAGTTAAACTAAGGCATCATTTTAAGTTAAACTTACAGTTAAAATAAAGCTCAGGCGTTAATTTAAGTTGAACTAAGTTCAAAATAAATTATTTTCATCAAACTTTTTGAATAATTTTAGTAGGGATGGAAGTCTCGGTTTTTTTTCCGAGACCGAGACTGAGACCGAGACCACGAAACCGAGACTACCGAGACCTAGACCAAATTCCGAGACCGCCAAAACCGAGACTTTGTGTCATTTTTTGCCTATTGATTTGATGACTTTTTACAAGTTTTTAGGTAAAATTACAAGAAGCTAGCCAAACACTAATATTAAAGAATGAAATATAATAATAATCATACAGACAGACTTGAAAGATAGTATGAAATAATAAAACTAATCACAATCATACATTTTTGTGTTGTACTGTGTTTACTGATAAACTCAACAATCACAATAAAGTTTTTTTCGGAAAAATTGACAGAATCTCACTGCTTGGTGTGAAATTTTGGTGAATTTAACACTTCCGAGAAAAATTTCTGGCCCAAAATGTAAACCGAGGGGGGAACACAGGAAAATTTTTCACAGATTTGAAAAACCGAGACCGGGTATAAACCGAGACTTTTCGACTACCGAGACCGAGACCGAGACCGAGACCGAGACTGGGCTAGTCTCGGGTTTTGACCGAGACCGAGACCGAGACCATGACCGAGACTTCCATCCCTAAATTTTAGGTAACTTACTTTAATTTAAGTGCAGTTATAGTTACAGTAAGACCAGTAACTAAAAATTTGCAAAAATATTTAAGTAAAACGCTAAAAAATGACTTAGACTAACCTTAGACTAGCCAAAAGGCTAGTCTAAATCTAACACTAGCGAGCGTTTAAGTTAAACGAACGTTTAACTTAGACTGAGCTCGTGAATCAGGAATAGAACGTAATGAAATTTAGAACACGGAAATAGAACACAATTTACACGCTAATCATATGCAGACTTAGACTGGGTCTAAACGTTCGTTTAGCTAGACTGCGTTTAAACGCAGTCTAAGACTTAGACTGGGTCTAAGTTAAACGCGCTTTGTGAATCCCACCCAATATGTTTTAGCTGCACTAGATGAAAATATTTTTCATCACGTGCAATCATTTTTCAATAGCAGCTACAGGATAGCTTTCAATATTAAAGGATGAATTGTTGCATGCCGTTCTTAATCTAGAAGGGCTAAGACGCTGCCATTTACTACATTTATACGTCGATTTCGCGCGCAAATCGATGTACTGTTATTACATTTTCGTCAGGTAAAAGTACATACGGCGTCAAATTTTATTGGGCATGAGTTCCCTGAATGTATAAAAACTTTGCATGGTTGGTTTTTGGGTGAGAGCATTTAACAAAAACTAGTCAAATTGCTAATAACTACACTAAAAAAATTGTATTACAAAAGAGCACACTCAAATGACAAAATATTTGCAATAAATTGTAATTGTAAAAGTCATTGATAATCCTAATATGTGATCGCAGTGGTAGCGTCAACTGAGTGCCTGCCCTCTCGCCGAGAATAATTTTTTCCGTTTTTGAAAACATTTTTATCTATTACATTAACAATTAATTTTGATAATAGAAGTGGTAAGGATCCCAAACGTTTTAACCAGTCCGTAGTTTTAGTGACCTTTCAAATTGGCAAAAAAACAAAATCACCACATGTCAATTTTTTTGCTTGCTTCCATAATCTTTTTTACCCTAGTGCCCTAGTACTTCAGCAATAATTTTGCTCGCCTTTAAAACAAAATACAAAAATTGTTTGGCTAAAATGAAGTGGATGCTATCAAAAGTTGTTTTTGAAAATCATTAATTAGTGAAAATCATTAGAATCGGTGACGCGCACACAGAGGCACAGTTGTAAAGCACAAAACAGTACAAAAAACTAATTATGCGCAACATAGCAGACTAACAGACAAGTCGTCAGGGGGTCGAGGATGTGAAGAATGGTAGAAGGACGATATCCTGGCAAAAAGGGTCCACTGTAATTCTCGCGCTGAATAAGCGTGTGCACGACATCGCCCACCTGTAATAAACACAAGAAAAATTTACATAAAAAGTGCGACGGGCCAGTCTTGGTACGTAAGCATTTTCATGATAGCTCACCATTGGACCTAAGCTTTACTGAAGAGTGCCTGCTTTCAGATTCTGAAATAGGCAGTTGATATTCACAAAAAATTTTCATGATGTCTAAAAAATAAACAATTTAAAAAATTAATGTCTTAGTAAACTTTTGTATCCATAAAATTTTAGCAAATTTTTGACCACGCACAGATAGATTGTTTTTGTTTAGCTTTAAATGAGCTGTTGAATCTTGTGCCAAATTACGCCCGTTTAGCCAAACCACGCTGACTATACTATACGTAAGATTTTCATAGTCCAATTTGTGCTGATAAAAACATAATAAATAATATTAATAAAGGTGACGAAAAGTGTATACATTTGTGCATCAATTCGGCCTTCACATTTTCTTGCTAAGCTGACCGGAGATATCGTATAAAATGCTGTGCTGTTTGTTCACTCTTGGCACATAATACGGTATTGGGTAGTATTGCGTACATTTAACAGATTCATTTTATGAGCATCAATAGCTACTCGTGGTAGTATTTTACACACACACAAAAAACACACACACACATACATATATATATATATATATATATATATATATATATATATATATATATATATATATATATATATATATATATATATATATATATATATATATATATATATATATATATATATATATATATATATATATATATATATATATATATATATATATATATATATATATATATATATATATATATATATATATATATATATATATATATATATATATATATATATATATATATATATATATATATATATATATATATATATATATATATATATATATATATATATATATATATATATATATATATATATATATATATATATATATATATATATATATATATATATATATATATATATATATATATATATATATATATATATATATATATATATATATATATATATATATATATATATATATATATATATATATATATATATATATATATATATATATATATATATAATATATTATATATATACGTGTGTGCGTGCATGTACTATATATATATATAATATATAATATATATATATTATATATTATATATATACATATATATACATATAATATATTATATATATATATATATATATATATATATATATATATATATATATATATGTGTGTGTGTGTGTGTGTGTTTAATACTACCACGAGTAGCTATTGATGCTGTTAACTCATAAAATGAATCTGTTGAATGCACGCAATACCGTACCGTACTATGTACTATGTCTCTCCGTACAGTACCGTATTATGTGCCAAGTGTAAACAAACAGCACAAATTTATGCAATATCTCCGGTCGGCTTTGCAAACGTGTGAAAGCAAAAAAATGCACAAATGTATCAACTTTAAGCAAGAGCAGTACCGAGCAAATAATGCAAAACCAACCGTGTAAAGGGTAGCCATCTTAACTTTTCCGTGCTTGTCTAACGGTTTTAGTCTCGTCGCGAACGATGGTGGCACCTCTACGTTTGGCCTCCTGAAACACTGTAAACTTGTTTCATAAAAGTCACATACGCTTTTATTCATTATACACTTACTTCAACACATCATTCCAGTAAACAAGCAAAACTGACTAATTATGCTGAAGATTAACACAGGACTCGAGTGAAGTACACGAGGAAAATAGTACAGTTTACTTTCGAACTTCGAATAAGTGTAGACTTCATTTTCGTGTTAATTTCTGGTAGAACACTATTGGAAGTCTAAACTGCATGTAACCCAAGCCGAAATAGGTCAATTATTTACATAGGTCCAAGTTAACTTGTCACTAGTAAAAAAAAATGAATTTTTAGACGCCCTGCTCATCTCGCAATTGAATATTCCAACCCCAAGGTTCTATTCCAACCTTCAAAACTTCAGCCACTGAGTCCACTTCGAAAGCTACATCTGACACGGCATCTCCATGGCGTGCTAATCTTGTGCCCAACTCTGAAACGCTTACACAGCCAACTTAATGTAGAAAAAAATACCTACCTTAGTGTAATCATACTATATTGCTAAAAGCCACCTTATCTACATAGCTGAACGGTCTACCATAACTAAGTGTTAACAACTTATAACAACGTTACAGAAGTAATACACCAGTACAGACGCAGTAGTGGTGGTAATTAAAATGCAAACCAAAAAATTTTTCGC
>JASANF010004247.1:0-22934 GCA_030248245.1 Trissonchulus sp. WLG1_4 | reverse complement strand
GCGCTAGCACTCGGTCTCAGACTAGCGAACGACCGGAGGTAAAATTTTGCCGGAGCCGGAGCCGGAGCCGGAGCCGGATATAAAATGCCGGAGCCGGAGCCGGAGCCGGAGCCGGAGGCAGTGTTTTTCAAAAAAATTTCAATTACTAAAAATGTTGACAATCGTGAAAAATTTTCAAAATTTTTTTTCAAAACAGCATTCTATAAGTTTAACGCCCCATTTCTATATAAGTCTTTACACACTCATACGACCAGTAGTTGGCCACTGACTAATCAGTCTATCATTATACCAGTATATCAGTCGGGTACCTAGCCGGCGAAAAAGTTTGGGAAGAATGACTTTTCGATTTTTTGTAATGTGTAAAAATGAACTTTTTTGCTATTTTAACACAAAAACTGACAGCACATGCAAACATTGTATTAAATTTGACCGGCCGAAAACACCAGAGCTAAAAGTCAAAAGTTAAAAGTTCATTTTCAGCGAAAATTCTCGCACTCGAGGTTGAACTTTGAAGTTGATGGTACCAAAATGCAAAAAGCAAAATTAATGTTTTCAAATATTCTTTTTTCTTTAGAGTTGTTTTACCTTGGAATAGTTTGCCTGAAAGTATTGTGACTGCCACCTCTGTTAGAAAATTTTCTGAAGGGTTGTACGAAAATTCGCGTATTTTGTCAAAATTTTTGAAAGTGAGTAAATTTTAAGTTTGTATTGGTGTCATGGCAATCCCTGTCTCCTTGCAAAGTAAATATTCTTGTCTTGTCTTGTCTTGTCAAGTTCAAATCACTAAGTCACGTAGTTGGCTATAGGGGTCTTGGGGCGGCAGCCCCTAGAAAAAATTGTGTGAAACTTTTGATTTTCAGGCTGAGTTTAGTCAATTGGAGACGTAAAAATACATAATGCTAGAGAGAGTAGTCACCTCCATTACAACTGGCAGTAATAAAGTTCTGTAACCGACGAACCGCTTCGTTAACCTAGTGATTTTTTTCTCAAAAGTTGAACTTTTTACCTCAGTTTGAACAATGAAAATTCTCCGGCTCCGGCACTTTTTTTGCCGGAGCCGGAGCCGGAGCCGGAGGCTCAAATCCGGCCGGAGCCGGAGCCGGAGCCGGAGCCTCCGGTCGATCGCTATCTCAGACCCCCGCCAGCACCAGCACCTGGAACCAGAACCCCGCCAGCTCCATCACCCGGGACCAGGCCCCCGCCAGCACCAGCACTCGGTACCAGACCCCCGCCAGCACCAGCACCCGGGACCACGCCCCCACCAGCTCCAGCACCCGGGACCAGGCCCACGCCAGCGCCAGCACCCGAGACTAGGCCCACGCCAGCGCCAGCACTCGATACCAGACCCCCGCCAGCACCAGCACCCGGGACCACGCCCCCACCAGCTCCAGCACCCGGGACCAGGCCCACGCCAGCGCCAGCACCCGAGACCAGGCCCACGCCAGCGCCATTACTCGGTCTCAGACCCCCGCCAGCACCAGCACCCGGAACCAGGCCCCCGCCAGCACCGACACCCGGTACCAGACCCACGCCAGCACCAGCATCCGATACGGGAAACCCGTCAGGACTGACACTATGGGCCAGACCCCCACCGGCACCGACACCAGGGCCCACACATCCGCTAGTGCCCACACCAGGAACTGTACCCCCACCAGTACCGACACCAGGGCCCACACACCCGCCAGTACCGATACCGGGGACCAGATTCCCGCCAGCACCAGTGTCAGTTACAGACACTCCAGAACCGAAGGTATTGAGATTGCCCAATATACTCGCGCCAGGTACTGACGCCACACTGAATCTTTGACCACTAACCGTTGCCCGCACCGTTGTCAAATCACCGGCTGGTTCTGCTGAATCAGGGAGTGAAGACAACTGACTTGAACAGCATGGCTCAGCGGCTGGAGAGTTACCCTGAACATTCGCACTCCCGCTTTGACTCCAGCCAAAACCAGAAAGTTCAGCAGCAGTGAAAACACCTGTTGCCATAAGCTGTCGTGGTAATGATGCCCCACCACATTCCCAACAGTCCCAATCTATCGATCTTTCCAAACCCCGGATGGCTTGTAAGATAGAATCCGTAAGGGAACCAGGAAATTGAGTGTTTATACAGTCTTTACACCACCACCGTAAACAGCTATCGCAGTTAATCACCGCCGCGCCAGTTGAACCGCATCGAGAGCAGGGGGCACCAAAGGTAGAATCCATGACAAAAGAGAACAGCTCTGCTACCAGTATAATAGAGGTTGAAGTCGAATGTAGATTTTTAATGACAGTTGTAGCTATCACCAAAACAGGTGAGCAAATCGTAACTCGCTCATCAAACCTAACTAACAGTCACTTTTTCTTTTTATTTTATATTTTTAACAAGTGTTGAGTTCGTGACAGTATCAACAAAAAGTTCGGATGAAGCGACGCTTTGCAACCACAAAAAACTTTTTTTTACGCCTATGACTTACACGTAAAATTGAATTTTTGGGAGCCACTAGCAAAAAATTGGCAAAAGCATCGGTTTGTTTGTTACATCTGCGATGCACCTTTACTAGGGCTACATTGTGTGCCAATTTGAAGCAAATCTGAGAGCCTAAAATTTTCACTTATACAGGTAGCCCCCTTAATCGGACTAAAATAATTCGAGTTGAGTTGAGAGTTGAGCTTTTGCTTTTGCTTTGATTTTGTTTTTTGCTTTTGCTCATTAAACAAAAGTAACTGGACCCACGTGTACGCATTAGACAGATTTTAGCGTTTGCATGCAATCAAGAGTACATTATGGAGATGTTAGGTGTGGATCCCTATTGTGTACTCTTGATGCAATGTATATGGATTGTGAACCTCACTATTTGCTGTTTCAGACCCAGAAGCTGGCAGCTGTGTCTACGCGATGACAGGAGAGGACGTTGGACATTGGAAAACGGCAAACTGTTTCGACTTTAACAACTACATCTGCGAAATGCCCCGAGATGGATGGACACCCCGGCCGCAACCCACCACCACCACTGTGGACCCCTATGGCCCGTGTCCCGATAATGACTGGGCTGATAAGGGCGACTATTGTTATAAGGTTAGACAAATGATACCTACTTCTGCCTGTTTTTGTCTTTTTTTCGTGATTTTGGGCAAATCGATTATTAAAAAATAATTATTGGACCATTGTCAATATTTGAAAGTTTTGCAACGCATTTTTTACCCACTTTGGTTATATTAATTCGTAGCAGATAGCAAATCATAGATGATTTACTTAATTTCGCTTAACAACAATTTATTTAAATTCAAAATTGTTTAGGGATTTACGCAAAGAGATGCTGGCCTGAAGACGTGGAGCGACGCGGAAGTGTACTGCACCAGTTTGGGAGGGCATTTGGTCAGCATACCCGACTCGGAGATCAATACCTTCTTATCTAACAATGTGGTGTAAGGCTATGTTTATGCGTTTCCATAAGCCTACTGTAAGCAGCTACAAAATTTTACCAGCAAAACACACCAGTGAGATGACTTCTTCGCATATCAGTGGTTTCGACAGCGGGCAACTTTGCTTATGACCTGATGTTTTGAGCATTCTGAGAAATTCATCAAACTGTGTAAAATGACAATAATTACTTGGTGGTTTTTACAGTAGCTGATTTGCACGTCTTCTCAAAAAAATATCTATTTATTAATGTAAAGTTGCATAATGCGATATTACTGATCACTTTGCAGCTGACCCGGAAGAGTTCTTGTATGTTTAGCAACGACGATTTGTTTCAAAACTACTGGATTGGTTTGAGTGCTTTGGAAAGCAGCACGGGCACTTGGGGCTGGTCGGACCAATCCGGACTCACCTATGTTCGCTGGGCCAGCGGAGAGCCCAAAAAAGACCAACCCATTAATGAAAACTGCGTTCAATACTTGCCTACAAATTCACTTTGGGCAACCACAAACTGCTTGCAAAAGAAAGGCTTTATTTGTGAAGTTTTGAAAGGTATCGGCAAATGTCATTTAACACGAGTTATATCAAAAAAATGCGATATATCACAAAATTTTAATAGAAATGGTACCAAAAGACCTTTTTAATTGGTTATAGTGAAGTGGGTACTAAGCTGTGTCAGATATACCTAATGACAGACGACTAGGTGTCGAATTTAGACCACTTTTTGTGACAAATTATTGTGACGATTATTGTGATTTGTGACGAATGTTTGTGTGAATGTTAGCAGTTTTTGTGACGAAAATTGCATATGAATAAATTCAAGCATAACAGCTTGTCTTCGTCTATCAACACTCTAATCTGCGAATGTGACAGTGTTTGTTTTTATCCATATAAGTATATTTCTTATCTGCGTAAGTCCGGAGTGTATAAGTGTATTATTATTATGAGCCAGTAGTATTTTGTGTTCATTAATTTAATAAGGGTGTTTTTTAATATTCAGGTCACCAGAAGAAACCTACCCTTCCACCGCCTCCAACTGCATGTATGTTTTTGTTAGTTTTACATGTTTTTAATATTTAGTTTTGTCACGTACTGGTCAGTGGTCTTTGTAGGCATTAGTTATTATACTACCAAGGATTAGTACTATAAACTTAGTGTTATATTCGTTTATGTAATGATCAAAATAAAAGGGAAAAGCACAAAACTCAGAGATATTTTATTTATTGATCCAAATCTTCCTTACAAAATAGTGTTCTAATTATTGTGTCTTGTCTTGTATTGTTAGCACTCAGTCTATAGAGAGTCCTTATAAGATAACATTCTAGTCGCACTAATTGGGTTGTCGATAGTCAACATAACATCGTTTAGATTTTCTGTTGACTTTTTTGTCTTGACCTAACGTAGTATAATTTCACAACGTACCGTAAAGTAATGTAGATATCAGTGCATACATCAGTGGAAGAACTTAAGGTTGGTTCAGTCGAGGCGACGCATAGGCAACACGATTTTTACACAAACTACAAACGATGCGACAAGCGAGTAAGCGACAAGGTAATTTTCAAGCGACCAATCACCAGGCAATCGACAGGCAACAGCCAATTAAGCTTGACCCCTCTTTAATTTCTAACTGGCTGTTGTTTGACGTTTTGTCTTGTACTAGGATCTTGATTGGCGTTACAATGTCGTTACCATTGGTATGAATTATTGTAAAGTTGACGTTTTCACTGTTTCAGCTCCTCAGTGTGCAAACCAAGCAGGCTGGTATTATTTCGAGGGGGCTTGTTACTACACCGACGGGCCGTATTTGTATGGAGACTGGTACACTGCTCAGTACGAATGTGAGATGACGGAGTTGCCGGGGATGGAAGTGGAATTGGCCTCATTCCATAGCAAAGACGAAATTACATTCATTGAAGATTTGGTAAGTGGCTCAGTCACTAGATAATATATATGGTTTTGATGAACGTATTTACCACAGGTTATGCTTGATAACTAGAGTCTGACCCTGAGACAAAAATAAACACGCGATTTCCTGGTCATTAAGAAAAGAACGAATTGCTAGCATCAAGAGTACACTGAGTAGTCACAAAAGTCACGCCACCTTTTTTTGTCTCAGGGTTCAGCAGTTTCTGGTCAGACTTTAGATGCAGAAGGTATGACCGCGGGCAGAACGTATTTCAGAATTTTGTCTTCTTTTATGCACATTTTTACAAATGGTGTTCAACTGTCTAATATGTCTAAAATAAACTTATATAGTCCGGTAGATGAATAATGTGTAGTGTGAACTGATTGTGCACATGAGTTCGTTCAAGTTATATTTAGATGGCATCACTGGGTTATGGATATGGCACGTACTGGATCGGCTATCATCGATATCCTACTGACACTCAATACTAGTAAGATTGCTACAGTACTGTTCATAAAAAATGAGCTGTACTGATGAGCTGTACTGATGAGCTTTAGATTTTTTGGAAAAGTGACGAGTGGTTGTCGGAGAGTGACGAGCAAAAAAATAATAGTTTAGGCGTTTAGAAATCCTGAGAAATCTAAACATACTTTGCGTGGCAAATGAACATAATATTATATACTCTGGTTTTAACTTAACTGTTTAAAATTTATTTAAGTGTATTATTTATTTATAATAAAAGTAATATAATAAGTATTTATTTATTTGTTTAATTAAGTTTAGTTTAATAATCCAAAGTATGTAAAAAACCTTTCCCTCAGTTAAAACTACGCTCAAAACATCAGAATTTTGCTTTGATCGACCGTCTGAATGCGACTTATGTAATTTTAATTCATCAGTAAAGAACGATTCAAGTGATGCTGTTTTACTTTCAGTTGGTCCGATGGTACAAACGCTGATTTTTACTACTGGAAGTCTGGATTGCCATCTACCAAGACAGCAAGTGGCTCTGAAGGGTCCTGTGCTCTGATCGACAGCAAAACTGGTAACTTCGGAGGCGCTGTTTAAGCATAAATATAGATTAATTAAGGTGGTAGTTACGTTTTCGACAGTTTTTATAACTTGCTATAACTTTTGGTTGACTCAATGAATTTAGTCGCTGTCTTTTGCATGTTAAAGATCTTGACTAAAACTACCCCTATACACATTATTTAGCTAAAATCTGTAGCACGCTTGTCAGCAGACACTGTTAGCTAAGATTCGGGTAAATCCTAACGCTAAGTTTGATATATCTATATGACGCAGGAAAGAAGTAAGTTACGGATCTTCAAATTTGATTTTTTCCCAATTTTGCAAAATATACAAATTTTTTAATCTAATTATTTCACGCAATACGCTGAATTAAAACAAATAATGAAATTATCTAGAAAACATGTAACATAACGCATCAAAAGAATGCAACATCGAGACTTGAGATTTAGTCCACGGAATTACTTTTTTCACAGTATTCTGCGACTGAATTTGATGTAAAACAAAATCTAAGCATAGATATTTTTAGAACTTTTAGCATAAAGTAGACACATATGTGTGCCAATTTGTCCCAAATATTGAACAAAATCCTTCTAGTAGTTGTCAAGTTTTGCGGAGTTTTGCGTCATGTGCTTTTGTTCAAAAATCAAAGTTACATAAATGTGACATAATCTCAAAAAGCAAAACGCGGAAGGATAAGTTTTGGCATCTAAATTGAAGGTTTTTGACATCGCCGTGTGTCATTTTTTTCTTTTTTCAATAAATGACCGTTTTGACTAGCTACTACTTTGGCTTAGCGAAACATTACGAAAAATTTGCATAACTAACTGAAAACTGATTTTTGCGAAAATTAAAAATGACTATTTCCAGCTATTTTAGCAAGCATTCGTCCCATTATAGTTTATGGGTTTCTAAATTAATATGCGTACTATTATTTTTGATTAAAAATTAATCGTAATTTACTCCTGCAGAACTGTCGAAAACGTTACTACCACCTTAAATAATTAATTAGTGCCTGCTTAGTTTTATCCAGTTTCAAGGAGCTACTTAGGTTAGTCATTCTGGTCAAGACAATTTTTCAAGGAACAAATAAAGGAAGCGAGTAGACGATAAAGCTCCCGTAGGTAATAAGTAGTTAACGCTTTTATTCTCACTTTTCAATGCGCTCACTGGCTTCTTTTTGATGCACGAATACTCATAGACTAAAATTAATGATATGTGATGCTTAGTCATTTGATGTCGAGTTTGAGCTCTACTGTGAAACCCATCTTTCACATCTTTTTTGCTTTTTTTCAAGGCGAATGGACGGAAGACTCGTGTTATGACTACCAGCCATGGCTCTGCAAAGCTTACGTTAATGGCTATCCCAAACCCCCAACCAAACCTCCGCCACTGTTTGGAAACTGTCCGGATGGATGGACCAAGCATGGATCCGAAACAGGAGGTGCTCATTAGGCATAAATAACAGCTTATAAACAAGAAAATCTGGTCTTATTTCAGAAATATTTGCTATTATAGGCCATAGCAAATAGAAATATACTTTTATAAGTTTATTGCTAAGACTGTTTGATTAGTTAAGCTAATTACTCTTGTTTCTGCTTCTTTCCAGTTATTTGTTCTTATTGCTCATTTATTATTTCTTCTAAGCGGGAACCGGCTTAAAATTGTGACTATCTATGAAAATTAAATAAACATAGTTTCTTTTGGCAGGGTACAAATGCTACCGAGTGTTCTATGACTATTTCGACTATGAGGGCGCGAACGATGAATGTGGGTTTGCGGGAACCAACGGAAAATTGGTCAGCATACACGATCGACGCACGCAATGTAAGCGTACTTTTTGTATAGTGTCAACTTTGTTTCTTTGTGTTTGTGGTAATTGTGTGGTAGACTCTTGATGATACTGATATACGTTATGGCAATAATTTCAGTCCATTTGGCAATTAAGTTCATGGTAGTTTAGGAATGTGATCGGGCTAAATTTAGATAGACTTCAGACTAAAATAAATCCGGAAAAAGAGAAGGGTAAAGGAATAAGCTGTAAAGGATTTTCCTCCAAGCTAAGTACACCTTACCACCATATTGACCATATACACCACATATTGATCACTGCTACATACTCATTTCTACCATCATAGTTAGACTTGTTCAGATTTATAAATATATAATTTCTATTTCAAAATTTACTGTAGTTGATACCGGTATTGGCTTTAGTGTTTCTGACGTCAATGCTTGAAATAATGGAAGGAACTGAGGTCTGGATCGGTCTGAAAGCCGACGACGTCAAACAAACTTGGTCATGGGCGGACGGAAGCCCGCTGGACTACACAAACTGGGCTAATGGCCAACCTGATAAACGATACTGGAACACTGTACGATACGTTATGCTTTTTATGATTGTGTGTTATATTTTTTGGTAGTTTACCTGTCTGCTACCACAAGAAAAGACTTTACAAACCTTAATGCAAACTATCAGACCTTAGCCCTGTTCATACTTGTCCTTGTCTTGTCCCTGTCGTTTTGTCTTTAAGCAATTCGAATAAAACTGCTGGGCTAATTGTGGCAATTCGTTGTATGAACAATTTTGGAGATTGGTGTCCAAACTGGTGCTTGTGCAAAAAAGCGCCCAATACCATCCGGTCTGTTTTTCACAACAACTGATCAAATTTTATCTTTGTTCTTGTTTCTTTGCCCTTACCGACAAGTAATGACCTGGCTTTAACTATACCCGTTGGCATTGACCCGTTTTCTCATTCTCTCCAATGTTTCCCATATTTCCCTTTACCTATGTTAATTGTAGAACTGTGCTGCGATGATGGCTGAGTCGAGTTCAGCTGGGGTGTGGACGACCATCGATTGCTACAGCTGGATTGGTTTTATTTGTGAGATCGATCCTGGTTAGTTGCAGTCAAATTTTTCTTACGTTTTCCACGATTTCCATTTTATTTTATCGTTAATCAGCATCGATTTTACTTTTATATTTACACACTTTAAACTACAACGTCTATATATATGGTCTTAATTTAACCATAAATTTTTTAATGCTCGTTATAGATGCCAGTTTACCGACACCCCAACCTCAGGTGTCATGTCCCACCAATTATCAACCGTTTGATAGTGAAACATGTTTTGGGGTACGCTGATTTCAGTTTTATTGCTCCATCTTTGACGTTCAATTTTGATGTTTCTCGTCGTGCATTCGATATTTCTCTTTATGTTTGTACCATTTATACTTTTAGTTGGCTGTGTACGTACATGTCGTTGAGCAGTTAAAGTCTGATCATAATCATTACATGTGACAGTAGCTTAATTTGGCAGTTATCTTAGTTGTAGTTGCAGCAAAAAGCTAAGAATATAAGCAGAGTTTGAGTCGATTTATCACAAATTTATGGTCTAACGTTTATAATACAGACCATAAGATGGCTGTAGCTACGATAATTAGGTCGTCTGATGATAACACAGGAATGAGTCTGTAATGCTGTTTTAGGCGATTTATACTGCTACGTGGCCGGAAGCTGAATTCAAGTGCCAGTCTGATAATTCCAAATCACACCTGGCCAGTATTCTGTCACCATTCGAGCAAGCATTCGTGCACTATATGTTGTACGAAGAGCTGAATTTGAAGCAGCAGTCTTATTGGACAGGCATTAACGATATGGATGTACGTTTGGTGTGATTTACTAGAAACTGTATAACTTGTGTATAAGTAAATTGACTCTTGGTAGTTCTGGTCTTCTACTGTCAAGCATCTTTTGCTGCGACTCTCAAACTATTTCTATTTCGTCTTCGTGTAAACACTCTCTATATTTAGCATATCTGTTCATTGATTGGATCATTGATTTTGGGATTCAGGTTTGGGCTGAGGATTTAGTTTCGAGTTTGGTTTTAGTCCTAGGAAGCCTTAGCTGCAGAATACTTTGCTATTTAAGGTGGTAGTGTCGCCAAAGCAGTTTTGCTCATAGGCTGCAAAATGACAACTTTTTGATTTGAAATTGTACGTTCACTGAGAAACTACTGAAATGCCATATGGTGTCAAATACATACTGCCAGACACTAGACTACCAATATCTACCAATATTTTTAACCAATCACCATTTGTGAGCCAGACATCACACAATAGAGACATAAAAGTTCAAAAAATCAAGCCAGATATCAGATTGGCCAGCTTGTGAAGTACATGTAATGTTTTGATGCACCATTTTTTGCCACAAATAAGAAAAATGAAAAATGAAGCTTCGTTTTTCTTTTGATTTTAAAATAAGTGTCTAAATTTTTTACAAATTATCATTATTGCTGTGAGTACCTTACAGGTTACGCACAGTTTCACAGTTCAAACAGGCATTACTCCACAACGACTCAAGCAATTTGCACCAAATTTTGTGTGCATAAACTAGAGTATATATGCTTTTACTTTGTGTAAAGAATCTAAACAAAAAGTTTTTTAATTGTGACGAAATTATCGAATGTGAATAGGTTTTCAAAACGTAATTTTTCCGACTTTGCGACTTCACTGCTAACTGTATGCTGCATCAATTTTTCTGAAACTTGGCAAACATATTTGCCTTGAAACATATTTTTAGAATATATAAAGAACAATGACCTATCTTTCACTGAAAAAGTTTTATAGTCGCGCAAAGTCTACTGCTTTCGCGACACTACCCCCTTAATGGATCATACTGCGAATTTTAAGTTCGAGCGAATCGATTAAAAAAGTATTCATTGATTATGATTATACCAGAAGTGACCGTTGTGCATGCTGGACTCTGTTTTCTTTGTATATCTTTACAGGAAGCTCACAGTTACAAATGGAGTGACGGTTGGCCAGTGGTCTTTTCCCACTGGGGTCTTGGCGAGCCACAGTCGTTGGGTGGTTTCGGATGCGGCACCATTCAGGAGAACGGACTCTGGACTGTGCAGTTGTGCAATCAAACACATCATGGCTTGTGCAAATATTCTACAAGTAGGGATGGGATTATACATGGGCGTGGGGGAGATTGAAGGGTATTGCCCCCCCCCAAACCTGACCCCGCCCCCCCCCCAGAAATGTCCGCTCCCCCCTCCCAAATCGGCTACCGCTCCCCTTACACTGACAAAATACTTGAAAAATTCGCGTAATTGCCCCCCCAAACCCCGGTTTTTATTATTATTCTCGACGCTACCACCTACAAACTAGATGAAATCCAAGAATAATCGAATTAAACATGGCAAACACTAACTAGTATCGCTGAAATCGGTGACAGTTTGAAAAATTATGAGGTCAAGATGGTCTATACTTGTTTTGCCTAGACCTGAAATTTTTGCTTAGTACACAACGAAACAGTGAAAAATCCTGGCTCAGCTGCATACGAGACACTGTCCCCTATTGGGGGCGGATAGACATCGTATAAACCCTAAAGAGCCCTCTAGCTGTGGGCGCTGCCAGGAAGATGACACGTCGAACACCTTATCATAAATAGGCCCGCCCTTACTGCCCCGAGGGTACGGCACCTGGGGGTGGCCCCACCGTTGGGGGTCCTGCGTCCTTTGGCGGTTTCCCGGAATGTTTTTTGACGAAATAGTCAAATTAATGCTGAATTAGTACATAGTACTCCTCCAGAATTATGGCATGTCTGCATTTTACGGATCCGCTTAGGTGTCTGGATTTTCACCAGTGTCTTACTTCCTGGCAGTGCGCTGAAACGTTTAAGGGTTGGATAGTACACACTGTACCTTTCCTTGAAATGTCTCCATGTCTTGATTCCAGCGAGGGTAGGAATCCCCTTTGATGTCCAATATTAACAGGCCATTTCGTTGGGTGCGTTATTGTGGCCGATTAGCAGGAATATTCTCATATAGCATTCTGAGCCTAAAAGGAGGTTTCAATTCCAAAACGTAAACTGCTTTCAAGAGTCTTATCATGTATGTTTATGTTTTATCCTTTAATGTTTTAGGACCTGTGCCTACGGACGACCCGATGTCAGAATGCGCCAAGCTGGACTGCCCTCCGTCGACAGAGGTGCAGTGGGTTGACGGAGGGGACTGTTACTGCTATGCCGCGGTCAACACGCCCGTAGATCAAGCCAATGCCATGGAGTCCTGCTATAAGGTAACCATCGTGTGAATGCTTGCCTCATATTTGAATGTCTTTCTCATATCTTAAAATTCTGAGTGATGCCGATTGCGCAAACTATTCTATTTGTTTTAGCTTGGCGGTACTCTGGCCAGCATACACACAACGGCCGAAAACAACTTCATATTGCGACAAATCGCACCTTATGTGGAGCCTGCGTCGGCTGCTTGGATTGGATTGATGAAAATGAGAACACAGCAAGGCAATTATAATTGGTTATTTTACTATGCCAACAACGACTTTAATACTAAGATAGTTAATGACTGGTGGCCAATTTATATACTTTAAAGAGGCCGCCGCGTAAAAATGGACTCAAAGCAAAGTAAATGTTTGTTTCGCTGTCATTAGTCGTTAGTTTGTGAATAGCATTTACTTTAGGCGGGTTTGGCTGGGTGGACAAATCGCCAGTGAAATTCACGGACTGGTCTTACATGGAGCCGACCGGATACGGCGATTGTGTGGAAATGTACTTGGGCAGCTGGGACCAGGGGACTTGGAACGATCTGCCCTGTTCCATTACTTTGCCATACATTTGTGGAGTTCACAAACGTAATCCTGCTGATTGAAGTCTGACAAAAAATTGGTGGACTGGTGGACTAAACAAAGCTAAATGCGTGGTTTTATTACAAAAAGACCGGTTTTCCAGCTTTCAGACTACAGCAGGTGGTCGTGAAAATTCTGCCACTTATTCTGTCTGAGAGTTTAGCAATTTTTTGTCAGACTTTACTTCATCCAGAGTACATTATCATGACATGGAGATTGTTCTTTACTAAAAACGTTGTGCAAACAATACTGCTGATTAGTTACTTTAAGTTTAAAAACGGTTATTTGTATTGGAAATATACCTACTTGTCAGGTCCGATAAAAATGTGCATTCCCTTCAATAACTCAAGACAAAGTTAATTTCTTGGCGATTGATTTTGTAAACTTGTTTCAGTTTAGTTCCGAAAAATTAATGATGGTGTTGTCCTCAAAAGAACATACGGACAGGGACAAGGACAATTTTCAGCTATTGTTTCGTCCTAGTTTTTGCATGAGGACTCATTTTCGGGCCTTATTCGTTGCTTTTTCAACGAAAAAACTGTCTCATACCAACAAAATGGAATTTTCGGGTCTGGTGTACATTTTAGAAGAACCGGTTGTGACCACGTGGAAACCCGACACCTTCTGTTTCGGCAGTAGAGACTGGGTTCGATATGAAAATGAGTGCTACAGATTTTTTGAGGATGACTATACGTCATATTTCTGGGCCGAGGAATTGTGCTTCTTGGATGACGCCCGACTTCTGTCAATTCACAGTCAGGAAGAACAAGAATTTATTCAGCGAATGGTTTGTTTTTTTGCACTGCTGATTCAGGATTTTTTAAAATAAATGCGAGGCTGTAGGCTGTCCCTATTATGAAATCGGATTCGTCTATCTATTTCGTATTTTTTGTGTTAAATTTTGTGTCCGCGTTTATTGAGTTTAGCTTTGGAAATGTTAACAATCATAGTATAGTATAAGAATACCATGATAAAAACGTTTTTGTCTATCATCCATCTAAAAAATACACATGCATTTTCCACCGAATCGATTTTCACTGCTGTGTCTACTTATTATTGTCTGCAATGATTATCGTTAAAATTTTGGTTGAAGCGCCGGTTAGCTAAGTCAACAGTATTTTTTTAAACAAGTTCGAGCAGCTGCTGACTTACTTTTTTGCACATTTTAGTTATCCTACAAAAAATACCGATTCAATTATTGGATTGGTCTACGCCGGGAGACCCCTAATCGACCTTGGACGTGAGACTGTTTCTTATTGATTATTTTCTAGATTACAATTTGATTGTATTTTTAAATTGTATTTTTAATTGTTCAGCTATTTCTCTTACTACGTATGAGGTGGGCGTCTTCTTTACATTTTTTTAAAACATGACTCAAGTTTTTTGTGTCAGTTTTATCAAAAATGACTTTTGCTGTAAGTTTTTTCTTCATTCCTCCATCAAGAGTTTTTTGAAACACGATGAAACTGGTGAATGTCAATGATTAAAAATAAGGTTAAAATTAGTAATAAAGTTATCTGCTATATTTCACCGACTCTTTTGGTCTAATGGTTACATTTTTTATAAACTTTTTGGTGATACACTTTTTAGATGGGGCGACGACTCTCCATCCAACTATTTCAACTGGTACGCTGGCGAGCCCAGCCCGTCGAGAACCTGTGGTCTTATTTACAATTCTTACGACTACATGCAGAGTTAGTATTTAGTCGTATTAGTTTAATTTAGTTGTATGTATTATATATTTTCATATATTTTGTGTTCATTGTTTTGCAAACAGCGAACGGTGGTCTGAATTTTCAACTTAACGCTAACTAGACGTTTCCTTGAAAGTAATTAAAACGGTTAATTTTCTTTCAAGGAAATTTTTTAGTGTTACGTTGTGAATCACAGCCATTGTGTGTTGTAGACTGTGGCAAAGTTTGAGGTATCGATTTGAACGTTTACATACGTTTTATGTTGTGTATACTTATCCTTAAGAACATAAGGACGAGGATAAACTTTTTGTCAGCGATTGTGTAACTCAAGACGAAATCGTTTCGTCTAATCTTTTTCATACGAAATAGACATGACCTGAACTTTGATCGTTTTAAAAACTGCCTCATTTAGCTGTGTAGTTTTTTGAAACCGCTTAAAGACAAATTGATAGGGACAAGAAACAGGACGAGTATGAACCGGGCTTTAGACAGTTTGTTTACCAGAGATGAACAGAAAGTTTATCAAATTATAAGGATCATGTACAGTACTGTGCGTCAAAAAGTTCCCTGTTCGTCGGCTTACGACGAGCTTCATCCTTCGCGAAAAGTGACGAAGCTTCGCGAAAAGTGACGAACGGTGGCCGGAAAGACACGAACAAAAAATTTTCAATTTTTTCACTTTTTTTACATTGAAAATGTGTTTTGGAGCACTTGTAAAAAAATTTTTGTTCGTCACTTTCCGGCCAACCTTGGTCACTTATCGCGACGGATGAAGCTCGTCGTACGCCGACGAACAGAGAACTTTTTGACGCACAGTACTGTAACTTGACTAGAGCATATTTTATTGTTGTGTTGTGGGTCTTAATGATCAACGAATGCATTGCCCTTTTTTGAGCTAAAGAGTCATACTGGTCCTCATTGTATGCTACATATTATTCTATTTTTAGTCTTAGTCTCAGTCTTAGTCTTTGTCTTTTTTTCAGATACTTGGGGCACGGACGAATGTAACCGGGCCATGCCGTTCATCTGCGAACGACCAGCCGACAATGTGCCGGCCACGCCCACACCCGCACCAATAAAGGGTGGATGTCCTGACGGGTGGCAATCTTACAGATACTGTACGCTGATGTTTCCGTTTTTGCAATCTAGGCTAGAATTCAAAATTTTGACAATTTATGTGTTTCACTAGGTTTAAGGGAATTTTGTTAGTACTAGGTTGTCAATTCCAGCTCTAGGACTACTAGTAAAGAAAGTTTCCAGAATCACTTTTGTAGCACTACGCCACGGGATTGGAGGATACGGCAAATACTTTTTTTAAATTTCACTTATTATTGGTAGATTTTCCTGTTTTAAATTTTAGGCATAGTGGATATACCATCGGTTTTTAGTCAGAACCAGTGAACCACATTTAAAAGTGTCTTTGGATTATCGATGTGAATTGGTTTTTAGTGAAAACTTTTTTACAACGTCATTTTTAACTCCGAACTTTTTTATAATTTGTTGTTCTTTAGTTTATTTATTTTTAGTTTTAGTTTTTTTGTTATTTCTCATGTCACTCTTAATTTTAGCCAACAAATGCTACAAGCTCATCACAGACAAATACGTGACTTGGTCCGACGCCCGTTCGTATTGTCGAAAGCAGGGAACGAACGGTGACTTGACTTCTATCCATACGGCTGCTGAAAATGGTAAGCGAATGTTGTAAGGTTTTTAGTAGAAATATTAAATCATCTAGACCTTAATCGCGTCGTTTTATGATTTACATAGCTGAATATTTATTAAAGTATTGACGGATCAAGTTCAAGGTTTTGCTAATTGCAATTTATATGCATTTTTTGCATTTTACGTGGCACACTCATATTGATAGCCCTTTTAAACAATGCGAGAGTCTTGAGAAGTTACTAAAGGCATTTCGTAAAAAATAGTGTTAATTCACAGGGCACACATTTCGAAAGGGATTAGTGTAATTATGTGTAATTACGCTTGTCGATCGATTCTTAAAACTATGTAGCTCCTGTCGTTTTTTGAGAATGAATCTGTTGCAATAAGTATTTTTGGAAAACGTTACTAAAACTCAGCTCACTACATTGGCCACTAGTTTCGTTAGTATCATCTTGAAATAAGGTTTCATTTTTTTTAGATTTCCTGACCATGCTCCAAGCCGGTCACGTGGTTGCGTTCTGGATTGGTCTGAACAATTTGGGCGACCGTCGCAACTTCAAGTGGGCCGATGGCTCTCCGATGACCTACACTAGCTGGGACAACGATCAACCGGCAACGTTTCTGTACTGGGTATGTAATGCGAAGAAAAGTGTATTGCGATGTAATGTAGTGTAATAAGATGTAATTCTGTATCTTTTTTTATCGATCGTGTTGAACGGATTGTGTTTTATTTTTTAGTTTATGTTCATTTTTAGTCTAATTTGTTTTATTTGGTAGAGTTTTCATAAAAGTATGTAATATTGTAATATATAGTTTTTACGCGGCCCCCTCAGGGGCCGCGTATATACTACATTCAGATTTTCTAAATCCTATGTAATTTCTGGTAGGTCGATTTGCCTACGTTAAATTACACTGGTTAGGTAGGTAGGTCGCTCTCACTGTGCAATGCAAATGCAATTTCGAAAGAAAAAAAGCAGGACGCGAAATCACAACAGTGAGCCCAGGGAGATTCGAACCACCAACCATGTGATTCGAAATCAGATGCTCAGTAGATACAAGACGATCTACCATCTGAGCCAACCGGGCTTGTCAAGAATTGACTTTAAAAGTGTTGGTATTGCAGCAGTTGAAAATGTATTACGTAAAGCCTACGTACTCATTTTCATTATTATTTCTCTATAATAATACTAATTGATTATTCACGTTTTTGATTGCACATTGCAATGAACTATCGTTTTACGTATGTAAATTTTACATGCTAATAATTCGGCACACTAACTGATATCAGATCATATGCTTAATTTCAAATTCTGAACTTTGCGGCTCGTTAGTCTAGTGGATTTATTCTCGCTCAGGGTGCGATAGGTCCCGGGTTCAATACCCGGACGAGTACACTTTGTATGTTTTTTGCGAAATCGAACTCTTACCTTTGCTTGGAGTTATATTAAAATTAAGTTGTAAAATAAAGTGAATAAAACAGTATTACTCAGAAGTCGCAACCTATCAGTCAATCTGAATAGCGACCGTAAAATTAAACCTTCTTCTTTTGAAAAATTACGGCAGGCGTTTCATTTTTCCTGTGAAGTATGACGCCCCTGCGCCATAGAATGATAATAATTTGTCACTCAGTCAGTACTCCGTCAGTAAACGAGTTTGCTGGTTTTGATAAGTAGTTTCAGTTCATCCGTAATCAGTAAGGCTTTGGAGCAAATCAGCAGTACATGTGTACAATAAGAGGGATTTAAAAATTAGTTAATCCACAAATAATGGCCGCGTTTAATATTTCCTTTGGAATATTGACACTCAGGACTCACAATGTAACCACTTCTTACTCAGCAGAGGATCTTGTTGGTACGACTGCTCAGTAAGGTCAACAGAAACATGAGTTAGTGTAGCAACAGGCAGTTGTCAAACAGTGACAGACGCACACTGTTCCTACAGTTTCCATTTGTTTTTTATGCGAAAATACCGTACCAGATACGGTAGTTATTCTAATTTATTTGCGTTTCAAGACGCAATAAGAGTTAGCAAATTTTGTGTAAACTGTTTTAGGCCAATTGTGGCGAGACACAGTCCCTGGACTATTCCGCGGGCCGCTGGGCAATGAGGGACTGTGCTTCTTCAAAACCTTTCATATGCCAAATTGATCGAGGTTTGTGTTTCTTTGATTTTCCACTAGGTAAGGTAAGTTTGCGGTAACCCGCGGATATTTAGTTATCATTTGGCGCGTCCGCTCTCGGCTGCGGTGCTCATCTCTGTTACAAAGCCATGGAGCGGCAGGGTTACCACTTGAAGAGTGAATACATTCGTGGAGGTGGGCCTGCACCTCAAGGCATAGGGCCACATTGCTCCTGCCACTCCATTCTCATCGGGTCGGTAAATAGGTATCATGATTATGTGGGAAGGTAACAGGATTTTATAGTATTAAAATCTTTATAGTTATGAATCATTCCAAAATTTTTTGTCTTTGTGTGAGTGTGGCAGTTCAAGCCTTTAGAACATTTTCAACTTCTATTGTAACTATTTTTAGCAAACAGCTGATTCCCCTCTATATTTAGCATGATCTGTTTAGATGCGGGAAAATTTTAGTTGATCTGATTAGATAAGGCATAATAGCAATTTAGTGTTTTGATTTTTTAATTATTATTAGTTGATACTACAGAAAACGAGTGAGCATTTATATCATTTTTCAAAACAGAAATTCGTTATAATGTCATCGTCTCAGTTAATGTGATGGTTAAGTTAAAAGTTCTCCGACAAATATTAGGCAATGACCTTTTGCATCAAAAACTCTTTCTCTAATCAATTAATTAGTATTCAGATTTGGATGAAGCCAGTCAATACTCAAAGTTCAATTGCTGTGTATTTTCAGATCCGTCCGAGCCCACCCCGACCCTGCCGCCGCCCCCAACCAACACCAGCTGCCCCGCCAACATGGTCTACTATTCTTATACTGAATCCTGCTACTCGGTGGCCGCGAAAACTGATAGCTGGGTCAAAGCCGAGCAAGCCTGCAAGGACATTTTCCCCGGAACCCATTTGGCCTCAATTTTGTCTATTTTTGAACACAAATTTGTGCACTTCTGGGCATCTGATCAGGCGGACCAAAATACCCTTCCAGCCTGGATTGGATTGTATAGTGTAAGATATAATTTGTAATAGACATCAGGTAGTTCTTCGATCTTCACTGTGTGTATGCTCTGGAGTGAAGACGCAAGTCTTGATCATGAGTGTCATAGTCTGCGCATATATATATATATATATATATATATATATATATATATATATATATATATATATATATATATATATAATATTTCTTATATATATATATATATATATATATATATTATATATTTTCTTATATTTTTTTCCATATACATGTGAAAAAAGAAAAAAAAATAAAACTGTGTCGCTGAGGGCTGATATAATATTGAACGAGAAAAGATAAGCCATGACCGCGATTAGAACCTACAGAGTAACGCGTTTAATTCAAAATAAATAATATTTAACGTTAGGAAATGCTGCCATTGTACCATTTAGTTTACTCTGGATGACAGCGGATATTAATTAAAATAATGTTTAATGTTCTGAAATTTTGTCATACGCTTTAGTCAACTCTGAACTACACCAAGAGTACGTGATGGAAATAATGTAGTATTCCTGCGCTTCATGTTTTTTGCGCCTTATCGTCCTGAAATACGTAAATACTTCTGCCGACTCCTCAATGTTCCGAATGCTTCGATCAGAAAGTTACGTTTTAATAGCTGACCAAAATACGTCGATATATTTCTTTTCACTATCTACTTAGATTAATTTAATGGGATTTTTCAGGACGGTAATGAGTTCCGCTGGATTGACGGGTCCCGTGTGGGCTATTTGGGCTGGGCCCCCGAGCAGCCAACCATGTACTACGGGGAGTTCTGCACGGTGCTGTTGAAGGACGGCGGCTGGGAGGACACCATTTGTCGACAGGCATTGCCCAGCGTCTGCAAGTACTCCTTCCAGCGTAAGCAAACTGACTTTCATCCTTTTGGTCTTGAATAGTGATAGCAAGTGTACATAATGGCGTCTCACTCTTCTACTCTTGGTAATAGCTTAGTTTTTTCAAGCTCAGTCAATTTGTGACTTTTTGTACTTTTTTTATGCTTTTTAGCTTTTTTAGCAGAATTTTGTTAGAAATTGTTTTAAATATATGAAGCAAACATGAATCGACGTGAGAGTACATAATATTACCTAGTGACTAACTTATTCTTCATGTACTTTTTTTTAATGTGCATTGCATGTATTTGGTCGTCCTTTTAGTTTTCAATTGTGTTTAGCTGCCACAACGCCGCCCCCATCAGACATTATCGGAAAATGTCCAAATTCTGGAAATGCTCTGCGACCGTGGCACGACGCGGGCAGTGGCTATTGTTACCAGGTACGATGCCGAAATTGTTGTTCACTCATGTAAATAAATAATGTAGGAGAAAGACAGTGAAGCAGTCCGCAATCGTTACCTCAGGATGGTTTGGATTCGGAAGCTACGCTGTTCAGAAGGTTACTGTTTCAGATCGTATCAGACCTGTTCGTGACGGCGGGTGATGCAGAGATGCAGTGTCGTCAGGCGGGAGGGCAACTGGCCACGTTCCACAGCGTCAAGGACATACAGTTTCTGGTCAGCGTTCTGCAGTACCAACAGGGCCCCTGGTGGATCGGACTCAGCCGGACTGAAAATGGTTTGCTTCTGATAGCTTGTGCTTATTCTAATTTAGATTTAATTGGAAGGGTAGGTTTTGGCAGGATGCAAAGTGCACTGAGTAATCTGTGCCCACTGTATTTTTGCAGTGCCAAGTAGATGAACGAGTTGTGCGTGCTAGAATGTAAGCGTGTGGCTTGGTGTAGCAGCGCGTAGGTATAGGTATTACGTTTGCAGGGTACACCCAGAATCTATACCTAATTGTCTTTAATGCAGTTATTACCTTTGTCGGAATTAATTGCATTCTTGTTTATGTATAGCAGACATTGGTTGTTCACGTCAAAAATGCCATATATTAGTATTCTTTTATTATTGCCACAAGTTTCATACTTGCTAGAGTATTTTTTGTCAATATTTTTAGGCAAATGGTTGTGGATGGACGACTCCCCTGTAGACTTCACCTACTGGGCCCCAGGTCGACCGGACCCGCTTTACTACGGCGAGTCGTGTGTACAGATGGACATCACGGGACGATGGCTTGACGCCACCTGCAACGATAATAAAGTCAACTACATTTGCAAGACCAAACTGCGTAAGGGTTATCCTAGCGCGTGGGAAGTAAGAGATGGACGGCAGTACAGCAACTATTGAATGATGACTAAAGGGGGATTCAATCCTTTGGGGTGGGGTTCTATCTAAGATTAATTTTAGTACTCTTGGTCTTATTAACCAAATACGTTTAGACCTAATCTTGTTAATCCAATTTCGGTTAATACCCTTGGTTTGCAAACCCAAACTGCTTCCTAACTGCCACAAAGTCAACTTTTCTAACACTGTGTGCACGCAAAAAAGACACCAAAATAGATAAAAATGACATAGGCATATATTTCAGAATTCGCAAAATCCTTCATGCCGCTTATTTAATGATAAAAGCAAATGTGTTGTATATTTCAGTGCCCCTGAACCCGCCCACGGCCGCCCCCCGCCCTCCTCGCTCTCTCCCCCCACTCGTTGATCCCACTGATGCTATCATCGATCGTATGTTTTGCTACTCTCTTGTTTGTTCCTCACCGTCTGTTGAAATATATATTTTTCAACGAATTGTTTTCTGTTTCGTTTGCAACCTTACCTAACTAAATTTATGTGAAAGCAGATGAAAAGCATTACAATGTTTTATCAACACATGTTAAAAAATTTTGTTTAATCCATACATAGATTTGTATATAATATTAATTTAAAATATTCACGTTTCACTTAATGTGTAAACTAAAACTTAAAAACTAACGTGTGAAAACTAAAACTATGTCTGAAATCACAATTTGCGCTATAATTGGTGTGAATATTCTTATTCAATTTTTTTAAAAATAAATAGGTAGGTAATTTTATGTTATTTATTCTAGCTGTGAAGCCGAAGACGGGTTATTCCTCCTTGGGCGTGGCGGGCATAGTGTTGACTGTGCTGTTCGCTTTGCTGGTTTTGGGCGTGATCTATTTGCTTGTGATGCAGTACCGTCGTGGACCCCGGGCCGAGGTGGCCACTCTGGGATCTCTCTTTAATCGCCGCGGTGGCTCATCTCCCAACGGATCCACCACCGGTTTTGCAAACGTGGCCTTCTCTGCAGGCAGTGGGGATGCTAAAATTGGTGCTGAGGTCAGTTGATATTAATCAGTATTGTTTTTTATTGTTGTTATGTTACTGTTTTTTATTAGTACACTAGTTTCATATGGAAGTTCATAATATTGCTAACGTGATATACCATGAGCGATACGGTCCACTGGGTGTGTTACCCTTGCTCATGGCTAGTTGCGCGATATTACATTTTTCAGTACCTAAACTCCCCACGCGGAATTCAAAATCGTAAGCATAGTAAGTATCTGCCTGTCTGTCCCCCTTCTACGCCCTT
>JASANF010004246.1:0-13826 GCA_030248245.1 Trissonchulus sp. WLG1_4 | reverse complement strand
TGACATACTGAATCGATTTAGATGATCTATATGTCAAATGATAGCTAAATAAATGGGCTTTTTGATGACATACTTTTTAAGTTTTTTTATTTTTTAAAGTTGCTATATGGCCGATAATTAGCCTTTTTCAGTCGATTACTGGCATTTTTATGGAACGTATGATGTTTCGTTTTGGCTGAAGTTTCAAGTTTAGAGCTAATAACCGTTGTAGGACTGAATTTTAAAGTTTGTAATAACATAATTTTCTTATAAAGCTTAAAATTTTGTACCACTAACGAGTGCAGTAAATGTGGGTTTTCAGACTTACGCTTTGTCAAGTATGGTTGAAAATAATCTAGATAAGACTATAGTGACACATAAATCCTGCTGAAAAATAATACGACACAGTTTGCTGAAATTACATGGTGTCGAGCAGTCATTATTTGTCCAAATTTGTTGTCCTATAGTGTTTCTTGTTAGGCACTTTTGTAGTTTTTGATTGGCCGGGTGTTATTGATTACTCGTCTTATGATTCATCACCTGGTCCAGGTTTGTCATTTTTAGCCAATGACATTTGAGTCTTCACTAAGTCTCGACCAGTGCTGCATCATCTTACGCGTCTGCATTTGCGAAAACAACATAATAGTCTGTTTTTGCATTTGTGAAGTTGATCAAGAATTAACAAAAAGTAAAAGTAAAGTAAAGTCCTTGTCCCTGTCTTTATATATGGGTGATTGATTCATACTCCTTGAGGACAGAAGAACAGTCTTTTACACGTGAAATAATGTTCGAACTCGATTGGATAAACTGCGTTTTAGTGATGTGGATCGGGTCGGATCGGTCCGAAAATTTGATGCGGATCAGATCCGTATGCTTGATTGGCGATCCGATCCGATCCGATCCAGCCCCGGATCAGCCGATCCGATCCGATCCGCCGATCCGATTCAAAATTGTGACTGTAACTGTGATGAAAGCTAAAAATTTCACTTTTTCTAGAAATATTGTTAAGTATAACCTATTATCATGAGTGTGAGTTTGTATATACATGATAAGATGGCATTTTTGCAATGAGAGCTCGTTACACAATCCCACGACCAAAAATTTTGGGGTCTTTTCCGTTATTCCCCCACAGGGCGGAATTGGAATTTACTGAGCCGATTTCGATTTCGATTCTGCCTGTAACGAACAATGCCCAACTCTTGTGTTCAACGAAAACAGTGTTACAAGATTGTTGCTGTAGGCGAAAATTAAGATATATTTATAAACTGTTCACTTCACTCATTTAGTACGCGTCTTCACGCAACTTGGGATGATGAAAAACCTCCTCTTTTCTTATGTATGCATAAACTGTAAGCTTCCGCTGATACAATCTGAGCAGTAGTTATACTTGTGCGTTTGATGGATCGCTCGAAAAGTTTGTGAAATTACGCAAAAATTTGTCAAATTACGAAACTTTGAGGTCGACACTCAAAATTTATACTACCGATCCGGATCGCCGATCCGAAATTTTCAAGTCGATCCGATCCGGCGATCCGATCTGGCAAATTCAGCGATCCGATCCGATCCGATCCGACCCCCGGATCGGTCGATCCGATCCGATCCGGCGATCCGATCCACATCACTACCGCGTTTCATTGAAAATAACTTAAAATTATATTAATCGCATTTGCTAATCAAAGTAAAACTGAAATTAAAATAGCTCAGAACGGGATAGCTCCATGGTTCCCCGATTGAAAAGCAAAAACCTTGCGATCTAGATTACCAAGAGACTCGAAAAGCCGCCGCAAAAGTGCTTTATATACTTGTAGAAATTTTTAGGGTTTCAGAGGTAATATAACATTTCAAATTTTCACGCGGAAAAATGCTCAAAAACACATTTTAATTTAGGCAACACAAACTAGCAGTTTTTCCACTAGTCGACCTGCAACTGTCTGATTGGCTGTTCTTGGTGTCACATGTAATATGCCTCAATTTGATTGGCTGACGTACGTAAGACTGCTTCAGAACTGTCCCAAAGATGCATGAGTGAAAGTACATATGAATTAATCGCAGGTTAAGAACAGTATCGAAGACTTCGCAAGTCTAAATCAATTTGAGGCCAATGACGAACCACAAGACCATACTGAACACAGAGACAGCCCTTAAGCGCGGGCATACACCAGCCTTAAACGAAAATTTTTGTTTTAGAATGGTAGAATACAGTTATTACAACTTTTTAAAGTTGTTCAGGATGTAAATTTAAAAAAATAAAAGCATAAAAAATTTTAAGATTTACATGGCATTTAAAAGCGCAATTTGTGAGCTTTCGAATGACGTATTACACATGCAGAACGGTAAAACTAGTCAAAAGTTATAAACATAAACTCGTAATCCACACAGAGTCTTAAAAGCCGAAGTTATTTTAGGAATGAAGTCAGACTTAATTAAGTCGGACTTAATCGAGTCGGACTTAATTAAGTCTGCGTTCCAAAAATACTGGACTTTCGTGGACTTAATTAAGTCCGCTGCAAATTTAAGTCCACCTAAGTCCGACTTAACTGGACTTGAACATGCAGCGGACTTAATTAAGTCCACTTAAATCCGGTATTTTTGGAATGCGTTTAAGGGGGGGGCTACCTGTATAAGTGAAAATTTTAGGTTCTCCGATTCGCTTCAAATTTGCACACTATGTAGCCCCAGGGAAGGCGCAGCCCAGATGTAACAAACTGGAACCAATGCTCTTGCCAATTTTTTACTAGGGGCTCCCAAAAATTCAATTTTACGTGTAAATCATAGGCGCAAAAAAAGTTTTTTGTGCTCACAAAGCGTTCCTTTACTCGAAATTTTTGTTAATACTGACGAAGCTGATTTTTACATGATTCGACAGCCTAATGTCATATCTCAACCTCTATGATCCAATTTTTTAAATTTTTGCCCATGGCCTGAGCAGTGACGCCAAATGTAAAATCACTCAAATTTGGCGGGCCAAAAAAACGGCCATTTTTTCACATTTCGCCCTCGATTTTAGAATTGAAAACACATATCAAAAATCCGGATCACACGATTTTGCGCATACATGTGAGCTACTACTATGCCAAGTTTCAGTCTAATTTGGCTTGATGTGGTTTGTGGTAGAACTGTCCAACTAAGGGCTACTTTTAGGCTTTTTGGCGTACTTTTCCCTATGTAACTACACTGACAAACGCACTGAACCAAAAGTGCACCTTCAAGCTTAATTGTTCTTATCTGAGGTTTGGGTGCCTTGGGGGAGTAACCATACATGTACAAGGGGTCTCGGTTTGGGGGGGGCTTGTCCCGAAATTTTCGACATTTTAGGGGGGGCTTGTCCCGATATTTTGTCCCAAAAACGCGAAAATTTCTAATTTTTGCCTAAAAATGGGAAATTTTTGCGAAATTCCGAAATTTTTAGCGATTTTTTCGTTTTTTTGGTCATTTTTGAAGCATTTTACGGCGATCTGAAGCAATTTTGGGGTTTCAGAGAGGGGGGGCTTGTCCCGACTGGTCAAAGCTGAGGGGGGGCTTGTCCCGGCATTTCAAATCTGGGGGGGGCTTGCCCCCCCCAGACCCCCCCATGTACATCTGTGGGAGTAACATATGTGAAAATAAGCAAAGTTGGAGAACTTTGATTTTTGACCTGGGTAGCCCCCCCCCTTAAGTTCACTTAAGTCCGCTAGTTTAAGTCCAGTTAAGTCAAGTCCATTTTAGAAAAAGGCACCTAGACAAGTTTTTGGCTAAAAACATACCGAACAATTTACGGGCATGGACAATTATTAAGTCGTTATAGGACCGATCAACCCAATCAATACGTCATTGTATAGCCTATCAAGAGTAGTACAAGGTAATATAAAAAACTAAGCTCTATTCAATTCTTACTCTAAAAAGTTGATCTAAAAACTTAGTCTAAACCCCTACATTAACGGCAAGTATACCCAATTTAGTAAACCTAGTGGTAGTGTTTGGTAGTAACCACACCGTGCAGAAATGGCTAATAGTACGTAAATTGACAGAAGCCTAGGATGACTCATGGCGTTGGTCCGTGTGACGTCATACTGATTGATTAATTGCTAATAGTAGGTAAATTGACACATTCCTAAGATGACTCATAGCGTCTGTCTATCTATGACTACATAGGTAATGTAATATAGATATGTGGTAATCATAGACTTGTTACATTATTTTGTGATTTTGTCCGATCGTGAGTGGGTTTTTGTAGGTATTTTTTGAAAAGTTATAGTTGCTGGTTGGAATTTAGTAAGACCAGTGATCGTTCTGGGTTAACTTTTACAGTAAAATGCGTCAATTATAGGCTTATTTTAGCAAATTTTATGATTACTTAGTCTGACAATGCTGAATTTTTGGTAGATTTTATAACCTTATGTGTTAATCATAGCCCTACTTTAGCAATTTTTGTGGTTTTATCTGATCGTGAGTGTGTACTTGTAAGTATTTTTTGAGAAGTTTTAGCTGTTGCTTGTATTTTAGTAACACCATTGATCGTTTTGGGTTAACTTTTACAGTAATGTGTCAATTATAGGCTTATTTCAGCAAAGTTTGTGATTACTTAGCCTGACAATGCTTATTTTTTTGGTAGATTTTATAACCAAGACTTGCGTCAGAATAGCAATCGCCCTGCGACACGTCAGTGCTTTCTGCACCCTATTCGCGCGAATAACTAGGAAAAGCATTCTTGCCGCTTATATACTATCACATATTCACATGTCAGGACTTGTAGTGTAAAGTAGATATACAGTTACTTAATTTAAATTTCTTCACATATTACATACATATCTATTTTTGTAAACATCTTTTCCGAAAGTTACGATTGACATATTTTAAATAAACATTTCACAGCAAGTACATAATAATATTCAACACTTAGCTTAGTGTACTTAAATGTTTATGATGATTAAACACATGTACGTATAACGTATGTGTAAAAATAAAAACGAATGACCGCTATGATCGATTAACGATCCTTGTGAATGTACGACTCATTACAAGAATGTTTATTCCGGTCATGGCTTGCCTTTGTAAATAACATCAAGAACCAGCTATGTATACTATACTTTTCCGGCAACAGAGCAGCTCATGATAATGGCTGATTAGTTCGCGCGAATAGGGTGCAGAAAGCACTGACGTGTCGCAGGGCGATTGCTGTTCTGACGCAAGTCTTGTCCGTTTCATTTAAAAAGCTGCGTTTTCCTATTCTGACACAAATCTTGTCCGCTTCATTTAGCAAGCTGCGTTTTCCTATTCGGCGGCAAAACTTGTCCTGGGTGTTTAACAAGCATATTAGCATTTTTCCGTTTTCCTATTCTACTAACATTGCTGCCCTTCTGTGAAGGGCATTTTTATAATAATCCTATCCATTTTTCCGCTTGAGAGATTCAGCTTCAAATCATGAAAATGTTTTCACCGGTATCACAGGGGCGGTGGTTGCACAAGTTTTGGTTATTACGTAAATCTGGCAACAAAACAAATAGCACGCTGCAATGCACAGTAAATATATGGGTTTATATTCGAGTACAAGACGACAGGAGTGGGTTTATATTCGAATAAAAGACGACAGGAGTCCATCTGAATATAACTGTTTTGGCTACACTGCTTCTTTATTAGAAGAAAACAATTCTTTTTCCTCACAACAACGTTATATTCACGTTCAGCACCTCAAATTAACCTTTTTCACAGTTTTTCAACAAAACTAAGAAAATTCAAAAATTTGGTCAGTTTGACATTCTGGCACTTTGCCAGGATTGCCAAGGTGGAACAGTTCTTACGACGCGTACCAAACAGTATCAGCTGACACGCCTGGCTTATATATTAAGTTGCAATAGAAAAACAAAACAAGCCGTTATCCCTTAAAGTGTTATACATTGATGAAATCATGAAAAATCATCTTTTCAACGGTATCACAGGGTGGTACACCAGTTCTGGCTACAACGTAAATGCGGCAACAAAACAAATAACACGCTGCAATGCACAGTATATGGGCTAATATTCGAATACAAGACGACAGGCCTTCATCTGTAACCGTTTTGGCTGTACAACCGTACTTGACCACTGAGCCCTATTTTGGAAGGAAATACTACTTATTTTGTCAAAATAACGTTATATTCGCGTTCAGCACCTCAAATTACCCCTTTTCGCAGTTTTTTTGACAAAACTGAAAAAATTCAAAAAATTTGATCAAATTGACCATTTTGGCACTTTGCCAGGGTTGCCAAAGTGGAACAGAGCATACAACGCAGACCAAAACGTATCAAATGATACCCCTGCACATATAAATTACGTTGCAATAGAAATACAGAACGAGCAGTTACCCATTAAAGCGTTATACATTGAGAAAGTCATGAAAAATCATGTTTTCAACGGTATCACAGGAGGGTGCACCAGTTCTGGCTACTACGTAAGTCTGACAACAAAACTAATAGCACGCTGCAATGCACAGTATATGGGTTTATATTCGAATACAAGACGACAGGCCTCCATCTATAACCGTGTTGGCTGCACTGCCCGTAGGTAGCCTACCCCCATAATACACGTACGGTACCTTCCGAGCCCCCTCCCCAGGGCTACAGTGGCACGATCGACTCCAAAATAGCAGATGCACTACAACCCCACTACACTACCATGCATGCAAAAGATCAGATTTGGGCTGTTTGCGTGACGTCTCAAAAGCTGGCACATATTTTTACCGGACTTTGCTATTTTTCGAGGCCCAAAAAAGGGGTTTCCCCCCTCCCAGCAGAGCCAAAACGGCAAAAGCCTAGAACACCATTTTGCTAATGCCTCTGTAATAAGCTGCCTAGACGCAGACAGCCGCTTGAAGACACCTTGAGGCCAATGCAGCAATACAGTTTAATAGCGCACACACATGCACACGCGTCAGCTCGTGCTGAGGCTCCCTAGACTGGACCCACCAGTCGAACTGGCAGCCGCTTTTATACCCCGGATGAGCTGTTCTTAAAATAGAATCAGCTCATGGTGGAATGTGGTGTGACCTTTAGTCACGCCACATTCCAGACTCGTCGGGCAGGCCAGAAATCCGAGGAATGCGTGAGAACTGGCTTTGAGCCAGCAGCTAGGCTGTCAGATTAAGCTAGGGCTGACTTTAGGCTAGTGACTAATAAGGGTGATAGCTAAGTTAGCTAACTGGAACAGTTAGCTAAGTTAGCTAATAGGACTTAGCTCGGATAGGCAATTACGTACAATTAAGTACGATTAAAGTAGATACGTATGTACCGTTAGAATAGGTTACTACGTATATTTCGAACAGATTAATAAATGCACAGGGAAAAGGTGCCCCGCCAATGTGTATTTCTTGAGGGGGGGTGGAGACGATTTTTCATATCTCGGGTAATACCAAACCGATTTGCCTGAAATTTGGTCAGCATGTAGCCGTCCCCCAGGCAAATACACATACTAAATTAAAACAGATTTGCTTGCATAAATTTTCAGTTATTAAAAAAATTCATTTAAAATCTCGCAATATGGTGTGTGGGTCCTATTCTAGGGTTTGGCGCTATCGCGCCAACCCTGATTAAGGACAAGGTACACTCGTGTACACATGCATAGGCTTTGATGAAAGATAATAGCACGGAATACCAAGCCACAAAGTTGTGAGGGTCAAGCGCCGGGCGGGAGACCCTGGAAACAAATTAGGGAATTTTTTTCATTTTTAGGCAAAATTTGGTGAACTGGTGACGTATCGGAAATTTTTTCTGGTCAGACCTAAAAAACAGAAGGGGGGACCTTCTGGAGCGGTGAGCAGAATTTGAGCAAATTTTCAATTTTGGTGATCAAAAATGCAAAATCGTGAGCATTTGCCCTGTATTCTGCCCAAAAAAACCCTGCTTCTAATGAAAATTTGAAAAAACAGGAAAAAATAGGAATTTTTCCAAAAAATAGGAAAAAATAGGAGGGGGTCGAAAAAATAGGAAAAAATAGGAAAAATAGGAGCCGCAACACCCCTGCAGGGAGGTTCTAGACAAAAACAAATCACGGGTTCGTAATCAGGGGCTCAAATTCTCTCGATGGACATCAAAATTCAAATTTTGAAGTTTTACCCTTGGACCCCTGTCGGGGCGGGTTACCCTGAGGGAAGGGGTGGGGTCGGCTGTGGTTGTTGCTTGCGTTGTTGGGGTTCTGTTTTCTTTTTTTCTTGATTTCTGGCTAATTTTACCGTACTATGTGTTAGTATGTATGTGTTTGTAAGTTGTTCTTAGACATTTTTGTAGTTTTTTGAATGAAATTCAGTTGGACCTCTGTTCGTCTTTGGTAAATTCTTACTGCCTATGTGTTAATGAAAAGCTGATTTTAGCATCATTTGTCATTATTTAGTTAGAAAACTGTTAATGTTTTGTAAATTTATAGTCTAATGTGTTAACGATATACTTATGTCTGCAATTTTGTGTTTACCTTATCATGAGTAGGTTTTGTAAGTTTTACTACAAATTTTCAGCTATGAATTGAAATTTCTTTGGACTTTTTTGGTAAATTCGCGCTACGTATGTGTTCATGAAAAGGTTATTTCAGCTTTATTTGTGATTAAATAGTTAACAAGCCGTAAAAGTTTAGGGAATTTTATGATCTCACGTGTGAATCATAGTTATATTTTAGCTCTTTTGTGGGTTTTTTAATCTTAGTATGCTTTTTTAGGTCTTTTTAGGTCTTTTTAGTATGCAACTATTCAGTAATTTTTAACTACGTATTAGTTTAATTGAAAGTGTTTTCTAAAAATTTTAGCAATTGGTCGGAATTTAGCCCACTGACGATTCATTTTGGGGTGATTTTTTGCTCATATTTAATCAGAGTTATTTTGTGAATTTCCGTAGTCGTGAGCGTGGTTTTCCTTGTGTGGTTCTGATAGCTTATTTTTTGTCTTTATGTACAAATCATAAGCTCACTTTCAACTTATTTCATGTATTTGAATGTTAGGCTTGTCTCGGTTTTAGTTGTATTTAGTTAGAAAACGGGCCATGTTTGTAAATTTTTATGTCTTATGTGTAAAACATAGTCTTATTTTATATATTTTTTTGTAACTTTGTCTGATCGCAAGGAAGTTTTTTGGTCATGGTCAGAGTGTGGTTGATGTCGCGTTCAGTGAATTTTAGCCAAAGTACACATTTCATTGTAGTTTATTTTTTTGTATTTTTTCAGACTGTTTGTATTTTTGGTTACTTTTTACTGTCCAAAACGTTGATGATAGGATTATTCCAGCTATTTTTGGAATTTTCCGTAGTCGTGACCGTAATTTTTGAGGTCAAAGTATGGGTCATATCGGTGTTTACTAAATTGTTACTGAAGTATTAGTTTAATTTTGAATAATTTCTAGAAATCTTTAGCTATTTATCGGATTTCAAAAACTCCTAGATAGTCCTTGGTTTTATGTATTAGCATAGGCTCATTGTTGCTGTTTTTGTGGTTTTATTTGATCGCGAGTATGTTTACGTGGTCAGAGTACGATTTTGATACAGCTTTTAGTGATTTTTTAACTAAGCATCAATTTAAATCTAACTATATTCTGGAATTTTGTGGCTTTATGTTGGAATTTAGTCAGACATTGGATATTTTTTCGTTGATTTTACTGTCATATGTGTTAATGATAAGCTTATTTTAGCAATTTTTTTGTATTTTTTTAGGCATCGTGAGTGGTTTTTTAACTCTGTATAATACTTATTTGTTCCTTAGTTGTGGTTGTATTTTCTGGGGGACTTCATTGTGAGTAATAGTTTTTAGTATTGATTGTGATTATTAGTATCAATTGTTGCTTGTGGGTGTAGCAGTTGCTTAGTTTTGTGTAACATGGGGTTAATCAATGGCTCGATATCAAAATATTTAAAGTGTTGGCTGTGCAGTCCATTTACTCTGTGTTTGGTGAGTAATTTCGTATCGTAACAGTATCATCAGTAATCATTTTAAAAGGTGTATAGGTCATCTAAGTTGAAATTTTTAATTAGTTTTCAATTTTTAGTGTGTTCACACGTGCGTCAAAAGGATCACTACTCTTGCTACATAACTAGCTACAGTGACCACATTAGTTTTTAAATTAATGGTCGAGTGACGCACGTCCGAGTGATGTGTTGTTTGGTACATGACTAGCTCGAATTCGGGACTTATTGTCACTAGGCCGCAACAAATTTTATAAACAATGTAAACAAGGGCTATCGTTCATTATATAACGCTTAGATTCACTTCAAGCACCTGAAACTTTTAATTTCGTAGTGAATATATAACTATAGAGTAGTAAAAAGCATTATATGGCAGAAAAAAACAGAATTTCACACAGCTGGTCTGATTTTACCTAAAATTTAGTGTTTTTTGTAGAATTTAAATGTTCGTTTTATACACAAGGTTGAGTTTGTGTGATTTTATATGGATTTTGTGCGTTATTTGGGTGTGAGTAACGGCTATAGTTGGTCCAGATTTGTCATAGTACTTAGCTAAAGAGCTAATTTGTTGTTATATTACTATGATTTGTGTTTTTGTACTTATATGTAGTTCATGCAGAAATGCAAACTTTTACCTAAAAATCATGTGGCTATTAAGTAAGAGTAGTAGATTTTGTTTGTTACGTATTCGTTAGATCAGTTTATGGCGATTTTTCATTTATTAAATCGTTTCTATTTATTTTCTTACCTTTTTAATGCCATAATTTTCAATAAAGTTTAATGGGATGCTTTTTGTAATATTTTTTGCATAAACCTACTATTTTTGTTGTATTTTGTTCTAATTTGTTTTGCATATTATTTTGTACTAAACAAATTGTTTTCATGATAAATTACTGAAACTAGCTTTTTGCATGGCACCCAATGGACATTGAACTTTTGCGCGTGTGTTTGCAACAAGTGAAAACTAGCTAGGTTTTACGGTAGCTCAATTGCCGCCACACATTTACTGGGGTGGTTTGTACCTTAAAAAACATATCATTAATTGCATATTAGTTAGTTTATAAGTAGATAGTATTAAGTTTATAGGATATAAGTTCTAAGCTAAGTTCTATGCTAAAGTTAGCTATTGCTAGTTTATGCGCCTAAGCATTTATTTTTTCAGCGAAAAAGAATTACTTGTCTACTAAGAGGAAAGCGGTCTTTGATGAAACACTTGTAGACAGTAATTCTTAACACAACTTGTCTATGCCTTTTCACTTTTTATGGAAACTTACCGAACTTTTTTGCTTTTCGCCTTAAGCTAAAGTAGTTCATTATATGAAAGTACTTTTTGACCATAGAATAAAAAATGACCAATCGTGTGGACTGGCTAGCGGCGCCCGCCGGCTAGCCCGTCCACCCATGCTTTAAATTGAAAAAAAATGGTTTTTTTTATTCTTATGGTCAATAATAGTGACTTTTATATTAATGCACTACTTTGCTGCTTAAAGGCGCATAATTTAGCAATAAAATCTGTTCTGGTAATGTTTCACATACAAAAGTGGTTTAAATAGGGCACATGACCATAGTTGGTGTTGAAGAATTACTTGTCTACTAAGAGTGTTTCATGTCACAATGGAACTCCGGGCTTTGCCTGACTCTTAGTAGACAAGTAATTCTTTTTCGCTGTAAAAATAAACTAAAATAGCCTTAGGCACATTAAACTAGCAATAGCTAACTTTAGCATCAGAACTTAGCTTAGAAACTTATATACTATAAACTTATATACTATCTACTTATACACTGACTAATATGCTTTAAATGCATATCGTTTTCTTAAGGTACAAACCACCCCAGTAAATGTGTGGTGGCATTTGAGCTACCGTAAAACCTAGCTAGTTTTTACTTGTTGCAAACACACGCGCGAAAGTTCAATGTCCATTGGGTGCCATGCAAAAAGCTAGTTTCAGTAATTTATCATGAAAACAATTTGTTTAGTACAAAATAATATGCAAAACAAATTAGAACAAAATACAACAAAAATAGTAGGTTTATGCAAAAAATATTACAAAAAGCATCCCATTAAACTTTATTGAAAATTATGGCATTAAAAAGGTAAGAAAATAAATAGAAACGATTTAATAAATGAAAAATCGCCATAAACTGATCTAACGAATACGTAACAAACAAAATCTACTACTCTTACTTAATAGCCACATGATTTTTAGGTAAAAGTTTGCATTTCTGCATGAACTACATATAAGTACAAAAACACAAATCATAGTAATATAACAACAAATTAGCTCTTTAGCTAAGTACTATGACAAATCTGGACCAACTATAGCCGTTACTCACACCCAAATAACGCACAAAATCCATATAAAATCACACAAACTCAACCTTGTGTATAAAACGAACATTTAAATTCTACAAAAAACACTAAATTTTAGGTAAAATCAGACCAGCTGTGTGAAATTCTGTTTTTTTCTGCCATATAATGCTTTTTACTACTCTATAGTTATATATTCACTACGAAATTAAAAGTTTCAGGTGCTTGAAGTGAATCTAAGCGTTATATAATGAACGATAGCCCTTGTTTACATTGTTTATAAAATTTGTTGCGGCCTAGTGACAATAAGTCCCGAATTCGAGCTAGTCATGTACCAAACAACACATCACTCGGACGTGCGTCACTCGACCATTAATTTAAAAACTAATGTGGTCACTGTAGCTAGTTATGTAGCAAGAGTAGTGATCCTTTTGACGCACGTGTGAACACACTAAAAATTGAAAACTAATTAAAAATTTCAACTTAGATGACCTATACACCTTTTAAAATGATTACTGATGATACTGTTACGATACGAAATTACTCACCAAACACAGAGTAAATGGACTGCACAGCCAACACTTTGAATATTTTGATATCGAGCCACTGATTAACCCCATGTTACACAAAACTAAGCAACTGCTACACCCACAAGCAACAATTGATACTAATAAACACAATCAATACTAAGAACTACTACTCACAATAAAGTCCCCCAGAAAAGACAACCACAACTAAGGAACAAATAAGTATTATACAGAGTTCAAAAACCACTCACGACGCCTAAAAAAATTACCAAAAAGATTGCTAAAATAAGTCTATCATTAACACATATGACAGTAAAATCAACGAAAAAATAACCAATGTCTGACTAAATTCAATATAAAATCAAAAAAAACCAAAAAAGAAGTAAGGTTAAATTGAGGTGTTGTTTAAAAAAAAATAAAAGATACAGCAATATAGCTCTCTCACCCCGTAAACCTACCCCCCATATAAAAAAAAAAAAAAAACAACAAAAAAAAGACGCTGTTCTTATATAAAAAAAAAGAGCATATAGGGGTGTTTGTGATCCGATAAATAGCTAAAGATTTCTAGAAATTATTCAAAATTAAACTAATACTTCAGTAACAATTTAGTAAACACCGATATGACCCATACTTTGACCTCAAAAATTACGGTCACGACTACGGAAAATTCCAAAAATAGCTGGAATAATCCTATCATCAACGTTTTGGACAGTAAAAAGTAACCAAAAATACAAACAGTCTGAAAAAATACAAAAAATAAACTACAATGAAATGTGTACTTTGGCTAAAATTCACTGAACGCGACATCAACCACACTCTGACCATGACCAAAAAACTTCCTTGCGATCAGACAAAGTTACAAAAAATATATAAAATAAGACTATGTTTTACACATAAGACATAAAAATTTACAAACATGGCCCGTTTTCTAACTAAATACAACTAAAACCGAGACAAGCCTAACATTCAAATACATGAAATAAGTTGAAAGTGAGCTTATGATTTGTACATAAAGACAAAAAATAAGCTATCAGAACCACACAAGGAAAACCACGCTCACGACTACGGAAATTCACAAAATAACTCTGATTAAATATGAGCAAAAAATCACCTCAAAATGAA
>JASANF010004245.1:0-121455 GCA_030248245.1 Trissonchulus sp. WLG1_4 | reverse complement strand
GCTATATGCGCTATCGGAGGTGCTATATGCGCTATTTGCGCTATAGCGCTTTTTGGGGGTGCTATATGCGCTATTTGCGCTATATGCGCTATCGAGGGTGCTATATGCGCTATTTGCGCTATAGCGCTTTTTGGGGGTGCTATATGCGCTATTTGCGCTATATGCGCTATCGAGGGTGCTATATGCGCTATTTGCGCTATAGCGCTTTTTGGGGGTGCTATATGCGCTATTTGCGCTATATGGGCTATCGAGGGTGCTATATGCGCTATAGCGCTTTTTAGGAGTGCTATATGCGCTATTTGCGCTATCGAAGGTGCTATATGCGCTACTTGCGCTATAGCGCTTTTTGGGAGTGCTATATGCGCTATTTGCGCTATAAGCGCTATCGAAGGTGCTATATGTGCTATTTTTTGGATATGGATGAAACTTCTACAGCAAAATGGCCAGGGGGGATTTGAACCACCCATTGCTAGATTTCTAGCTTAACACTCTACCAACTGAGCTACGCTGGCCTATTGGTGTTTGTGTTAATTTCCCTTTAAATAGTGATGCTGATTTTGGATAGCGCTTATAGCACCTGATGGTGCTATTTGCGCTATTTAGGCGCTATTTTCTGTGATTGGCTAACTTATTGCAAATTTTTGTACTTTTTACTACGTATACGATTCATCAATAAAAAATAACAGTTTTAAATTTTTTTTTAAATTTTTGTTTGTCTTTTAGTCGATAATATAAAAAAAATAGCGCATATAGCAAAACGATAGCGCATCAAAGTGCTATAAGCGCTATTTTTTTCATAGGCTTGAAAAATAGATGGTGCTTTTTTTGCACTATTTAGGCGCTTGGGCGCTGCTTGGACTTTTATTATTACTGGATTATCATTACTGGATTATTATTATATGATAATTATTTACTGCCTTAAACTATTTCTCGTTCTTTTCCTGCTTAGCAAGTAAGTTATATATTTTTTTGTTTATTTTGCTTTAATGATTTGCTTTTAGTATTAATATTTATATACTAGTATAGTAGTAGTAATAGTTTTTTAATATTAATATGCTGGAGAATACTTTATTTGCTTAACGTTACGAGTACTTGGTATTTCTAAAATTTATAATTTGGAATCAGTGAATAGTTCTTGAGTAATAAGTCATGTTGGGTGATTGCCTAGGGCTTGGTGATTTCCGTAGGCTTAAAAAATAGCGTTTATAGCAGTTGAGGGTGATATTTGCGCTATACTGTGCTATTGGGTAGTTTATTGAAAATATTTGTACTTCTTCTTTACCTAGGCCTACGGTTAGCTATGGCCTGGGCTTAGGCTTAGGCTTAGGCTTAGACTTAGGCTTAGGCTTAGTAGGCGCCTACTAAATCTTCTTACCCTTCTAGGGTTTCATTTTGAGTAACCAATAGGAGGGAAAAATGGAAAGTCATGTTGGGTGATTGCCTATAATTTTAACTAATAGGAGCGAGGGATGGAAAGCCTACAAACCCAACAACCGGAGGGGGGTGAGGGGGTGGGCGCCTACTAAATCTTCTTACCCTTCTAGGGTTTCATTTTGAGTAACCAATAGGAGGGAAAAATGGAAAGTCATGTTGGGTGATTGCCTATAATTTTAACTAATAGGAGCGAGGGATGGAAAGCCTACAAACCCAACAACCGGGGGGGGGGGGTGGGGGGGAAACAAAATAGCACCTGCCATGCGCTATTATAGCGCTGTGCTATTATAGCACTTTGATATTTTTTGGATTTGGAAATGTGCTATAATTTGCCAAAAAAGCGCTATTTTTCGAAGCGCTATAGCCGCTATTTTAGGTGCTATAAGCGCTATATAGCGCAAATAGCGGAAATAGCACTTCGATAGCGGGGGGGGGTAGGGAGGGGGAGGGGTGGGGAGGGGGAGGGGGAGGACACTTCTTCATCTTCAACGTCGCGGCCTTGCGGCCATAGACCCGCACAGCTCCATCACTGGATCCGCCCGGCCCGTCGCAGGAATTCAAAGACTTTCTTCGGCCTTCTGAACATTTCCCCCAGGGTCACCAACGGGTCCCCGAAGACAGTAGTGCGCAGGTGCTATGTGACTGGGCACCCGCACAACGCATGCGTAACACATTCCTCTGCCTCATTGGAGTAAATACACACTGGTGTTACAGTGTGCTGCGCCTACTGCGCCTAGCCCCGTAGAGTAGGTAAGCCCCATTTCCCGTCGGTGTCCGGCAACCCCGGCCCGCACGGAAAACCCCGCTCATCATACCTGGAAGCCTCGCTGGCGGTTTGGTTAAGGCTAAGGGTGAGGGACTCTTGACTCTCCCCTAAAGCTGGGACCTGCCGTTCCCGCTTGGCCTCAGTTTTTCTGGGTGCATCGTATATGTGATATTTTGTATATTTTGTGGGGTATATATTATTTTCTTGTGTAATTTCGGCGCTTTATTCTCGCATATATATTTGTACTGTGCGCCTATAATCTGTATGTTTTTTGTGCTCCCCCCTCACCCCCTCTTTCGTGCCTCTTTTTGGTCAGTCAATTCCTTTTTGGTCTCCTCTGGTCTCATTGTTTTGATCCTAATATTGGACTGTTATTGTTGTATAATTGTATGTGCGGAGCATAGTTTTCAGATAATTTCGTGCCAATTATTATGGGCCCTATTGTCCAAAATTTTTGCTGACCCCCATTCGACACAAGTCCGAAAAAGCTGGGAAATCGGAAAGAAAGCCATGGAAGAAGCTTTGACCAAAATCAAGATCCAGTACGATAAAAAGGTCAAGCCGGAGGAAATCAAGGTCGGGGATCTGGTCATGAAAGACATCTCTAAATACCCGATCCAGCCCGGTCAAAGTCCGAAGCTGAGACAGAAGTACCAAGGACCCTACCGGGTAGTGGAGAAACTCAGCCCGTCTTTCTACATGGACGAGATCTTCAACCCAATCCACGTGAACCGGCTAAAGAAACTTGGACCACCACCGACCTTCGAAAAAGAAATGGACCAGCCAAACACGGAAGACGAAAAAGAAGACGGAGCCAGTTCAGAACAACAGACGAATCAGCCCACCCGTGGCGGTGTGGACCCAAACTTGGAATCTTTGGACTCCGAGTAACTTCAGTCAACCGAGGAAAAATAGGGGTTACCTTGTGAGGTATATGCGAGGCCATGAGGCATCGTTCAGAATACCGGACTCGGTTGAACCCCTATCTCAACATCATTGCTGTGTGTTTTGCTGTGCTTTGCTATGCTTTGCCTTGTATATATTGTATGTATATAGAATTGTACCAATAAACAACTCATCTGCTTCCTGTGTGCTGGCCCGATGAATCAAATTTTCCTGTGTGCAAAATTCAATGGTGTCCACTATTTACTACCACCGCAAAATTCTCCTGTCCTGAGGTTTCTACTACTGCCTACTAGACCTTCAACTCACCTGCAGTTAAGATCACCATCTCCGCTAGAATAATAGATTTTCATCCGGTCACCGCAAATTTTTTTCTTTTCTCAGCCTAGCCGACTACGACTCTGCGAACTTACCTTGGTTTCAACACCAGCAACTTACAGGGGGGTCCACGCAAACTTCAACTACGAGGGGAATACATCGTCGAGAAAAAGGGTCCTTAGTTTATCAGTGCTCATTATGAAGCCTTAGTGAACTGTCCTCATTTGAGCAAAAAACAGCAAAATTTCAAATTTATTTTAGGTAGAAGAGTGGATTGTTGCTTGTATATAACGGGTGGTATGATTTTGTGTTACAAATTGGCGAAGGATGTTCTACGAGTGGAACATTATTTCTGATTATACTTATCATCTGATCACTCGTTTAATTTTGGCTGCTCTTCAACTGGACTAATTGGAACATTTGGTCAATTATTGCTCAACGGGACTATTTGATCCTGATTGCTCTACTGGACTGCTCACTGAATATTTGCTCAACTTGAACAAGGACGCGGATGCGGAAGAAACCAACACCCGCCCGGGCCTTAAAACCGAAGGAAATTGAGGGCATTATCAACTTCCAAGCCCCGCCTACCGTGGATGCTCCTCCTTTACCGGAAATGAGCACAATGAACCCCCTGAACCGACCATGAACGTGGTCGGTTCAGAGGATATCGCAAGCGAGGTCGGAGCCAAACCTCAGAAGTGCTGCAGTGACCGGAACCAACGCTGGTGGGATCGCGGCCGCGGCGCTGCCCACCTCGGCCAAGAGGCAGAGGATAGAGCAGCTGCCAAAGCTACACCACAGCGGGAAGACTGAGACAACGCAAAGACAGGATTCCAAGATTCGTGGGAAATCGAAGAAGAAACCGAACTATCTTCGGGTGACGAGTCCATGGACTCAGAAGCGACAGGAGACCGACTTGCTGCAGGCATGGATGAGGAGGTGGCGGAGATGAACTGTGTCACGAGACACCAAAAGTCTCTGCCTAATCCGAACCAGGCCAGCACCAGCACCCAGGAAGAGACCATGGAACAGTTCCTGGAACGGTTGGTGGCCCAACCAACGCCACTGCCGGGAACCAGCTCAGCCCCACAGGTGGAAGACACAGGGGAAGAACCACAAGGCCGTCAACCCTGCCGCACCATAAAGCAGGTCCAGAACCTGCAGGCAACTCTGCCGGTGCGCTCGGGAAAGATCCACATCCTGGACAAAATCACGGAGCTCATGGACGCTACTGACAGATCGCGAGCCAGAAAAAGGCCCCCAGAGCCCCCAAAACCGATGTCGGGAGATTTCGAGCGGTGGTTTCTGAAGACCGCCAGGGAAGACTAACGACTCCTGTCGAAGGCCAAACCAGTCTACCCGACCTGCTCACGCAGTCCTAGTGCCAAGTACGCTGAGCTTATATACAATACCAATTATACAAAATAATAGCTATGTAATAACCGTTGACATAAATTGTTATTTAGCTGTTACACAATATTTACACAACGACGGAATCACCTAGTTACAAAAGTTTTCGCAAGGGAAGTAGCGATAAAAAACATTACATAATTAAAAATGAAATCTAAACCCATATACTACAAAAATTTATACTAAAAAAATAAAAAAAACAGTTCAACATTAAACAATGAAAAAAACTAGCTAAATATTATATAATAAAAAATAATGCACATAAAAAAAGTAAAAATAAAAATAACATTAAATTAATAATAATTATAATAAAATTGATCAATAACTTCTCGACGCTCCCGGCCTAACGCATAAACGATTATTACCGCGAAGAACACACTCACATCCATGCAAACTCGCAATAATCACTAAACTAAGCCTGTGATTAGCAATAAAATTGATCAATAACTTTTTTTTAAAATGCTCACAGCCCATTGCCTAACCAAAATTTTACCACGAAAAACACACTAATGACCATGCAAAACCAGAAAAATCGATAAATTATGCCTATGATTAACACATAAAGCAAAAATATTGACCAAAATTTAACCATTTGCTTACCAAAAAAAACCATCTGCTCCCGGCCCAAAGAGCGCTCAATTAACTCACTATATACTACTGATTTTAGTTGGAATACAAAATGAGCTCGCAACAGGTTTTTTGTCAAATATGACAAACTACTCTAAAATTTTTACTATATTTCTTTTGCAGCAAACTGTTGCTTGTTGCACAAGATCTTGCTTTTTACGCGGCCCCATCATTGCCCGCGTATATACTACATTCATATTCTCAGATTTCTATGTTATTTGGGGTAGGTCGATTTTCCTACGTTAAATTACACTGTTGGGGCAGGTAGGTCACCATCACTGTGACAGTTTGAAAGATCATAAAATCAAAAAAAAATCAAAATCAGTTTTGAAGACATAAAGCCAAACTTGCGAAACCAAAACAGGTTGCCCGGGGGTGATTCGAACCACCGACCTTCAGATTTGCAATCAGATGCTCAGTAAAGACAAGACGCTTTACCATTTGAGCCAACCGGGCTTGAACTGGTTGACAAATAAAAATTTTGTAATTGCAGAAACCAAGAAATACTTACGTAAGGCTTACGTATTGTAATTGCTTTGTAACAATCGACTTTTCTCCTTTTTGATTGCAAACTTACTGTTATTGCTTGTTACTCATTGTTATTACATATAGTTTACCTGTTGCCAGTCCGGTATGATACACTGACTGGTAATAGTTGGTAGAACATAGTATAACAGATCATGCGCATAACTAAATTCGATGGCCTAGCGGATTGATTCTCGCTCACGGTGCGATAGATCTAGGGTTCGATATCCCATCGCGAAATTTTTTATTTTTTTCAAAATCATGTTCAACTTCTGCGAACATTTTGATTTGTAAAATTCAGTAATAAAACTATGATAATTTTTTTTGCAACTCAGTAGCTGATCTGTAACGACGGTGATATTAAATTTCTCATTGTTGAAGAGTTACCGCAGAGGCTCAACATTGACACCGCACCGTCAATAAAATAAAAATTTATCACTCAACACACGTGTTTGTTGAGTTCACAGTTCACCAGTAAGTCTTTGGAGCAGATAATCAGCAGTAAATGTGTTCATAAATTGAGATTTACAAATCTTTTATCCACAAATAATGGCCGCGTTTAATATTTACTGTGGAATATTGACACTCAAACCTCACATTTTAACTACTCCTCACTCAGCAGAAGTGCTTGTTGTTATTCCTCTTGTTTTCGATGTAGTAGTTCTACGGCTTTAATGTTAATGAAATTAACAGTACTCAACTTAAATTACAGTTCTAGAATCTGGGTTGGTTGGCTTAGCACACTGACATAAGATATTGACCATATAGCTGGGCAGGTAACCCGTAGTTACTGTGTTACAGTTGATCTATTTCAGATGTACAGTCTGTTTAAACTACGTAAACTCAGCTCTGACGGGTCTTGTTTTTTCGTTATGTAAACCTTATTTTTTGCGTACCAGTTTAACTGTAAACAAGGTTCAGCACCAAGAATAACTAGTTCAAGTTAGTCATCCGTTTTTGTAACAGGCATACTTGCAGGACTAATAGCTTTTGCAGGTACTTTTGACACTGACTAAAGTTAAAAACTAAATACTCTAATCTCTAGAAGGAACAAAACGAACTATATACATCAACTGATTAAGATGGCCAAATTTGGCCATGTAGCACACTACACTTGGGCCAAATTGGTATCAAAGCAATTATTTTTAACTGTCATTTGATTTTCGTATCTAGATAAATTTTTGTAATTTTTGAAAAACTTACAATACTTGCAATTTTCCAATAAAATCCTCAAAATTGAACCTATGTAATATGTATTCCGAATCTTACATATATTGACATGAATAAAAAGTCGGCTTCTTAAAATAAAAAAAAATTTCATTTAAAAAAGTAATAGCCTAAAACACTAATAGTAGACTTGTTATGAAAAAGTGAAGATTTTCAACTTTGTCTTCCCCATTAAGCCCGGTTCATACTTGTCCTTGTCCTTGTTTCTGTCGTTTTGTCCTTAAGTACCTAAATTCAAGAAAACACCTTGGCCAAATGTGTTTTTTGCATGAACCATGTGAGAGTGAGGTGCGTATGCAAAATATGGCAGACTTGATTTGGTCAATTTTTTACAGCAGTTGATCAAAATTTGTCCTTGTCCTTGTCCCTGTGTCCTTAAGGTCAAGTATGAACCGGGCGTTAAGCATCACAAGGCACTCTGGCACTTTTGGTGGTTGAGATTCACAAAAGTTATTCAACTGTAGGCTCGGTCGATATTGTAAACATTCTTTTCAAACGAAATAGACCATCGAATGCCATGTAAGGGTTGTAGCATGGCTGCAAGTGCACTCAGAGGTTTGTATGCACGATGCGATGGAAAGCTCTGAGTGCAAAGCACGAGTGTGCGCAGCGCACGAGTGCTTTTCACGAGGTCTTTCCAAGCAGAGTTGCATACGAAACTCTGAGTGTCAGCGCTGGCCATGATACAACCGACTTGTCACATGGCTTTGACACGTAAAAAAAAGCTATAGGTAGCGGTGGGATTCGAACCCACGCATTTCTGACTTTTGTTTTCCAGTCAGTGCCACAGACCACTCGGCTACGCTACCTTCGACGATAAGTTTTTTAAGTGACAGTAAATTATCGAACAGTATTTGCTGTGCATGAACATGCCTATCTAAATGCAAGATGCAGTGTAGACTGAACATACTACGTAGTACGTACATACATCACTTGTCATCATTATTTGGGTTTTTGTCAAGGTAGTTGTGCAGCAGCCGTAGTCGAGTGGTTACGACGTCTGGCTGGCAATCCTGGCGATTTGGGCGCATTAGTTCGATTCTTGTCTTGTCTTTTTAAGGTTCCTTCTTATTTCTGAGTGAGCAGCGTGCGACAAATCTGTGAGTGCACGCTAAGGCGAATTTGTTGATGCTCACTGTGTGTTCAGAGAGTGCAACAAACCTCTGAGTGCACTCTTGGGAGTAAAGTGATTAGAAGAGTAGCACGTATCAGAGATTTGTAGCACGGCCAGTTACATAGAAGTGACAAACATAGGTAGCCCCACACAGTTCTGAAATCGTGTACAACAGGATTTAAACTTTGGTTGAACCCAAGCAGTGATTTTGCGAGTTATCATTTACCTATTGTAATTATTTACCAGCAATAAATACAAGGACTGTGACAAAATTGAGACTTTTTTCGCCACATCTTTGTATAAAGCCTCGCAAAAAAAAAGGCTGGACCTTGAGAAAACCAAAAAGAAACACTCGATTTTATTACGAAAACAATGAATTGCAAACATCAAAAAAATCCCAGTGAGTCCTGACTGAATGCTGAACCGAGTAGCTAGCTGCTAAAATCACGCCCGTTGTTTTTTTGTCTCAATGTTCAGCAATTTTAGCTGATGTCCACATATTGTAGGCTTAGCGTGAAATCAAGGAAGCAAAAAATGCCTGACATATCGATCTTTGAAAACAGCACTATTCACGTTATTCCTGATATCATCACCAGCAAGGGGAAACTGCGAATCCTCTATATTGTGGCCTTTCTAACCGCCGTGGGGTCGTGTGGGTATTTCATGATCTCACTGAACAAGGAATACTTTGACAACGCCAAGGGTACACGTTTGGTTGCGGAGTATAAGAGCTACAAAGACTTTCCCGGTGTTACAATTTGTCCTTTTCTAAGGTTTGTCTTGTAGCCCTAATTCATACTAAAATCGCCTAGTGGACATGAACCTACAATATATCATGAGTGTTAATTTTGAATCTATGGGCTTGCAGTAACTTATTCGTCAGAGTGACCTGTAGTGACTAGTGATGGTCACTACAACATTCTACTCCTCCTGAGGATCAAGAATATATATATGTACTTTGTTGGGGCTAACTCTTACCATTAACAAGGAGGCCCCAAAAGGGGCAAGGTTCCTTCCCAGGTGTCTACCTTTCAGGTTTAAATGAATTGGTTCTCGATTCCATACTTACCGTAAGCTACACTTCGTATCTTACGCTTCCCTACTTTATAACTAGCTTATTCTTACTTTGCACAATCCATTTGGCTCAAAAGTTTCACTTTTATCTGAGCTGAGTACCTAAATCAGTTTTAAGAACAAGAAGCGATAAACAGTGATTTTAATGGCTCTTATATACTGCTGGTGAAACATCCCGGTGTCGATTTTGAAAAAGCACATTGTTAGTGTTACAGCAGTGTACATCGATTATTGATTCTTCTGCATATACGCAAACAAAAATCAGCAGCAGCTTCCAAGCTGAAAATACACGTACAACATACTGGCTGGCTATGCACTATGCAGCCTGCTCAGTAGCGTTAAACGCTATGAGCAGTTAATTTCAAAACAATAGTTCCTTCTCTAGAAGGAACAAAAATTCATGTTGATAAAACAAATTAATAATTTATATCTTATACTAACCAGAAACTAGGTAAAAACTAAAAAAATAGAAACTAGAAAAAACTTCCAATTACAAAATGTTCAGGTTCCACCCAGAGAAACTGGAACGGGTGGCTCAAAAGCACAATGTGGACAGTATCGAACTGAGCATCTACACGGATTCCATGTTCGGCATGGCGACAAATGTATCCCACATGAATCTGGAGACAGAAACCCTGATACAACGCTGGCAGCAGGCGAACAAACTTATCTCTCCGAAAATCCAAGGAATCCTAGACCAAGATTACGACGGCAGCGTCGTCCGCTATATGATGGATATATCGTTCTCGTGTCCGGAGATCATCACTGTTTGCACGAAACAGTTCACGCCGGACTACGACTGTTGCAGGAATGCACAGCCCGTGTTCACTTTGTACGGAGTGTGCACGCAGTTGGCGTTCGGGCAACAGGTCGTGCAGGGTACTACGGGAGGTGAGGGTCCATTCATACTTACAGTCATATATCCGTTTATCAGCATTTAGGGTCGATTGATACTTACAGCGGTATGTCCGGCTAAGACTAAGTTTGACTCATGAAGTACTTAGCAAAATTAATTGCTAGAGACTCCTGAATGAAAGCAGACTCGGTACCCGGAGCTCGGAGTTAGGTCATTGATTTCAGAGGAAATGTGTAGGTATGTCGTACACTGATCCATATAAAGCAGCCGTTTTTCACGTCAACATATTGTATGAGTATAAGGGTCTACCAACGATCGATAGTCGATTCATACTTACAGCTGTATGTCCGTTCAGCCAGCAAAATTACGAAATAATCACGCCACTAATAGTGTTAAGTGTACAAGATCAGCTTGTTTCAGGCGTCCGTGTGGACATCAATGTGACCCAACTGTTCCCGCTCTTTCCGCACGCCGGCGTGGAGGAGAACAAAGGAATGCTGGCCATCATCGACGAGCCCGGGCCCTACTCCGCCTCGCTTAACTTCATCCACCTGCCGCCCGGGCAACAGACAGTGATGCTCATTGAGGAAACCATCATTAGTCGAGTCCATGTAATCTTAGGATTTAAATTTTAGATTTTAGTATTAGTTTTTAGTTTTTATTCTACTTTATTTTTAAACTGCAAGTTTTTGTATTAATTTTTATTTTATTTTATTTTTTAGTTTCAAGTTTTAGTATTAGTTTTTAATCTATTTTATTTTTTAACTTTAGGTTTGAGTTTCAGTTTTTAATCAATTATATTTTTACATTTTAGGTTTGAGTATTAGTTTTTAATCTATTTTATCATAAATTTTAGTTTTAGTAATCGTTTTTAATATATTTTGATTTTAAATTTTAGGTTTTCGTAAGTATTTTTTAATTTACCTACCTATTTTCTGCTTTTGCTTTTAGTTTTTTAGCATTATAGTGTTAAATATTTCAATAATATATTCTATTTTTTCGTATTTAGTTTAAGAAAAGACTCATCAATTGTCTTTAAGTAGCCTGGTTTTGCGGTATAGGCCGCAAAAGATTTACCTAACGTAGCTTACTTTACAAGTACGTGCATACTGCATAGGTACAACGTAATGTTCGCTCACCCGACAAAATTACGAAGAAGCAAAGCCCAATGCAAAATGTGCAAATTGTAAGCCTATATTATCACTGCGTGAAAAGAAACCTGCTGCGCACCAAATAATAATCTTCTGAGCCAAACTGCAGTAAAATCGAGCTAAATTGAAGCTACCCCTCAGTTGTGAACTAAACGTTAAGCGGCAACAACTGCGCTAAGTTTCTTAAAACGATTTAAACAATTTAAGGCTGAGCTAAATATGTTTTAGGCAGCCCTATGATCTTACTAAACACACAACACCAGTATTGAGAAAGGGTGGGTCTGGCAAGGTAGAGACAGTGATTTTTGCAACCCCCGGCCCGGACTACCACGGACCGCCTTCCCAACATTGGGAACCGTTTAGTATCAATTGCCAATCACCTGCCAGTCAGGCATTTGAAAATGCCGCAAAAGCATTTGTGTGATGTCAGGCTTACAAATGGCGATTGGTCCAAGATATTGGTTGATATTGGTAGTCTGGCAGTAATTATTTGACACCATACAGCATTGGCCTAGTTTCTCAGTGAACGTACTATTTGAAATCAAAAGGCTTTTTTGCAATCTGTGAGCGAAACTGCTATGGCGACACTACCAACTCCAGCTAATCGTCAGCCAAACCGATTTGGTTCAGTCCACCGTTTGTTTTGTAAATGTGTAACGCGTTTAATGGATAGTAAATTAATCTTGCATTCGGAATTTGTCTGCGTAACGGTTTTTTATTTGTATGACACAAACTAGCAAAAACAATGGTAATGATAATTTTATGAATTGTGAGTGCTATCGTTCACAAACGCATTTCGGACTGAGTAATACTGTACTTGCCTTAACCATGTACTGTAAGCCAGTAAGCCTATGGATTTTTTTCAAATAGTGGGCTGATTAATGACTTCGTGGCCATCAAGTCTATTTTCATGTATAACATGGTTTAAAAGACAAATTATGGATCTAATTGTCTGTGTGAAACTGTGTGAGATAGTGAGCCAAATTAAAACTATAGCAGGTATCAATGTGAGACTACATATTATGTGAACTTTCTGAGACCAAAAATTGCAAACTGCCTTTGTAGTCGAATATGCAAATGAAGTGTGTACTACCTGGAAAACAGTGTACGTACGTTTTTATTACAGCATACGGTGCCACTGCCGAACAGACGCTTTTTACACACACACACCGACGTTCACCGATACACGCACAATCGCACAGATCAGAACATACACAAACGCACACACAAATCCTTTCAAAATACACGTTATTATCCGACAGACTCATTCTAAGGAAGCCTGCTGCGCTGTGGCGCAGCAGGAAAAAGTCACGCCACTAATAACAGTGCTTACAATCAGATTTGGGCGTAATTTATTAATTTACACTGGCTTGGACTAAAATATAATACATAGCTCTAGAATAGAATGCTCGAGAATCTCATGTGACCCTAAAGACGTAGTGATTAGATTTGTTCACGCTTTCCTCGATAATGGTTACCCATTAAAAGTCCTTCCCATACATTGAATATAAATTTTGAATATTGTAAGAAGGTGAACAGCACTCGAAAATATCAAGAGAGCAAGAACGGCTGCATAAGGTTGGTGCAAACTGCAAACGGCCGTTAGTCATTTTACCTGTTGTAAGTATGAATCGACCCTTAGAGTTTGTTTCGTTGTCTAGGACAAGTTATGCACGACCTACGTGAAAGACTCACAGTCGCGTTGTCTGATGCGTTGTCGAATGAAAGCCAGTTCGCAGCTTTGCGCTTCGCCCTGCAATTTATTGCTGGCCTATAACCTGACAGAACACACCAATACGGATCCTGTTTGCATGCCCGAACAAATTCTGTCCTGCATCCTGCCAGTGTGGATGAACGAAACCCGCAATGCTGATGTTTCACGGGGTTGCCTATCCCAATGTCCGCCGCCCTGTCGCGCCGTCAACTATGAGCGAACGTTCACTTATTCCAGGTTTGCTTCTAAAGGCTAACAAAAAATAGTTGCACCACTTGAGAAAACGAAACATGTGATTTCGTTAAAAAAAGAATAGATTTGGACTATCAAGAGTGCCTAACAGTAAGTAGTTAGAGAAGTCATGCCACTTAAATACATTAAGTATTAGTGGCGCATTCTTTGTCAGGCTTTAGTACAAGTGTGAATTTTAAAAACTACAAGTCAACTGTTGGCAACGATTAAGCTAGGTTCATACTTGTGCTTAAAGCCGGGTTTACACGAAGCAATTTTCACGCAATTTCCACGCAATTTTTTTCACGCAATTTTCAAGCAACTTCAGTTGCGTGAAAATTGCTTCGTGTAAACAAGCAAAATTTGAAGCAATTTTCACGCAATTTTCAAGCAATTTTGACGCAACTAAAATTTAGCAGTCGATCTCTGCGCGACTGCCACAAGCAATTTTCACGCAACTACCAACCAAATTTCGGCTGGTAGTCACGAGGATAGCTGAGAGCACAGTTCGCTAGAACAACAAATATACAGTACAGCTCAAAATTAACATCATATGATTCCGGAGTCAGCGTCACTGACTTCATTTTGCAGTCAGTGACTGCAGTCAACCTACTGACGTCACAGGTTCAATATTACTTCCGGTAGTTTTGATTTCCATTAACTGACTCCGGAGTCAGAGTCACTGACTGCGAAATCAGCATCACCTTAGTCATCACTGACACAAAATATGCTACACTCATACCTACACATTTATGTATATCCGCATGCACATGTAAGCCATTTGAAAAGTGGTGATGATGACTAATGTGATGCTGATTCCGCAGTCACTGACTCCGACTCCGGAGTCAGTTAGTGAATATCAAAGCTACCGGAAGTAAATTGGACCTGTGACGTCAATAGTTTGACTGCAGTCACTGACTGCAAAATGAAGTCAGTGACGCTGACTCCGGAATCATATGATGTTAATTTTGAGCTGTACTGTATACATATATTCCAATGCGCCTGTTGTTTTTTACTAACGCACACGCATCTACATACAAGGGCGTAGCCAGGGGGGGAATGGGGCGCGAAATTTTTTTCAACTGAAATTTACGTAAGGGTCACCTTTTGGTTTTTATGGTCCGGGGCGGAAAAATTATTCGATACGCGTCCAACTAACTGACGTCGACCTAAAAATTAAAAATTTTATAGTTTTTTTAAAAATAAGCAATATCTGAGCCTTCACGTTTGAGCGGGCGTTCAAAATACTGTATTTTGATTGGTAGTTGCGTGAAAATTGCACGCAACTAGTTGCTTGAAAATTGCGTGCTCATTGCGTGAAAATTGCTTCGTGTAACAGTGTATTTTCACGCAATTTGCAAGTTGCTTGAAAATTGCGTGAAAGCCTAGTTGCGTGAAAATTGCTTCGTGTAAACCCGGCTTAAGAATATAGGGACAGGGACAAGGATAATTTTTGGTAAACTCTGAAATACCTAATTTACTTTCTCAATAGGGTTAAAATTTACTTAAAATTGGGTTACTTGACCAGATTGTTTATTGGGATTTGTCAAGGACAAAACGATAGGGACAAATGGATGAGTGCGAATCAGGCTTAAGATCTCGATTTCAAATAAACATTTTAGACTGAGTCAACACTAAGCATCTCTCTTCGAATCCCAGCCAAAAGTGTTTAGCGTTAAATGCATGATTTTAGCCTTAAGCCGATGGAAGACGAAGACTGCGACAGTTTAGACGATCGACTGGTATTCCTACTCGGCCATGCCGACCTGGTGCGCTACGTGACGCAGGAGTATAAGCTGATGTCGATGGATGTGTTCTTCGCCAACATTGGCGGAATCATTGGGCTTTGTGTAAGTATACATACATATACTGAATACAAGAAAATTTTGCTGCAAGAATACTTAAATTCTACTGTCGGTTTATTCTTTTCTATTCTCACTGGTTTTGTGGTGCAATTTTTTGGAACAATAAAAGGGCCTGTTCAATATTCATACTTCCAGCCGTTACAGTGATCTAGAGACAGGACACCTTCATAGAAACCGCCTGTAATGTGAAGTAAGATAGACCCCCTAGAGTATTGAAAGAGATTTACGACACCTAATTATCGGCCCAACAGTTGGTAGATTCAGAAATGGGTGGTTCGAATCTCCCCTGGGTCATTCTGAATTTCTGATGATGATGCTGTCTTTCTTTCAGTAAAAATCCCCCATCCATTTCTTTACAGTAAAGATGACAGTTGCTTTAGATGGGCGCCTCTCTGCTGAGCATATTCCAGCTGATAGTGATGTGTGTTCAGTATCGCTGTGGGAAAGCCACCGACGACGTCGACCCCATCAATGAGAGCTTTTCCAAGGAGAAACAGAAAACAATGAAATATTGACCGACTCTTGCATTTAATACACCAAGAGTACATAATAGTGTCCTAATCTTATAGACAATAAGATTGTATAAGAGCAAGAGCACATAATAGGATCCAATTTTTCTATATAATCCAGACTCTTGATAAGTGCAAGAGTGAGACTATTCTGTGCTCTTGATCTTACAAACCTTGAAGCCTAGTTCATCTACTGGTTAGCGTATGTAAGGGTCGATTCATACTTACTGCTGTTATGTCCTTTCAGCCCAAAATTATTTCAGCCCTAAATAATCACGCCGCTATCTTATCTTATTCACTATTGGTGGCGTGATTATTTCATAATTTTACCGGCTGAACGGACATAGCATCTGGCTGTGAGTATGAATCGAGTCTAAGTAATTTCCAATCTAGATATACTCCTGACTCTGTCTTGGCTGACATATTACACCGACTATAGTCTGACCAGAAATTGCTGAACCCTGAAACAAAGCAGTTGGCGTGAATGTTGCGACTGCTCACTGTGCTCTAGAGTCTAGACGCTTGCAATTAGTTTTTTGTAATGAAATATCGTGTTTCTTTATGTCCCAGGGTCCAGCAGCATTTTTTGGTCAGACTTTAGTATATACGCAATAAAAATAAGGATTTTGTCGATCTGGGCCCTATTTAAAGAAACAAAATGTTCGTTATAGAAAATGTTCGTCATCAAAAGTTCGACATCGAAAATGTTCGTCATCAAAAATGTTCGTCATCGAAAAAGCAAATGTTCGTCATCGAAAGTGTTTTGATCAAACCAAAATTTTCGATGACGAACATTTCGCTTCGATAAATCGGGCCCTGATTTACAACGAAACATTGTTTTTCGTACTTCGGTTAAAGTTGATTTTAGATCGAAAGGTATGTAGGTTAAATTGTACCGCTTTCAAGGGCTTATCGTATTTTTGTTCCTTCTAGAGAAGGAACTATTGTTTTGAAACCAACTCTGCGCAGTGTAAAAGTAGCAGCTGCATGCTGTTATGCGCATATATATGATTAACACGTAAAGTCAGTATGGGAGCTGACTGCTCTTTTTTTTGAAAACGGCGTTGTTCCCAACTTTAAGCGAACCAATTGTAAAGAACACTTTTTCAGAGATCTTAACTTGTAATTTTGATTGATTTTTGTTCTTTAAAATTTTTTGGGCATTGTAATGGTTCAGACAAAATACATACGCAATTCACGTGACTGTCTGGACTATTATCTGTTTCCCAGTTTCAAGCTTCAAAATGTGGCATATGCTCTAGTTCTTCAGTTAGTTAAAGCAAAGTTAGTGTAGGGTAGGATTATTATTATTAATTAAAAATATTAATTATAATTTTAAATATTTATCGAGCGCATATTAATCATGTTTCTTTCCAGAAGCAGTGACAATTAAACATCACAGCAATAGAAGTAGCGTGGCCGAGTGGTCAAAGGCGCTATCTCAAGAGGATGGTTCAAGATGATTGTCTTACGGCATGGGTTCGACCCCCACAGTTGCATTTTTTCCAAAGGAAGTAGTTAGGTACTGTTGTCTGCAAAATCTGTTTTTAACTAAAATGTTTGTCAATAAAATAAACTGAGTTCAAAATCAAAGTCATTTTCGGCAACTAGTACATGTTTCTGGCCAATTTTTTAAGTTTTTACAGCAACTCAGTATGTATTTATGTAAAGCGCTGATACCAAATTAAGCAACTGCAGCATGTAATATTAAGAATCGCAATGCACACTGAAGTCGAAGCTGACTTTGGCGAAATGTGGGTGACAGACAACTACGGATATTGCACTCAACAAAGGAACCTTGCCCCTTTTGGGGCCTGCTTGTTTACACTCTAACTGTACCCTGTCGTTGTCTTTTGTCAAAAAATAGCGCAATGCCTTAATCGTTAACCTGTTTTAAAAAATTTACATAAAATCTACAAAACAACAAATTTAGTGTCACTAATAAAAAATAAACACAAACACTAAGAAAAATTCATAGTTACCAAAATACCTATGAACGTAGAGAAAGTAAAAATAATTTTGTGCAACTACAAATTATATATCACGTGAAAACTGAAAATGAATTATCGAATTTTGTTGATTAAAACCATTTCAATTTATTTTTTCAGTTTTTCAATACATTTCACAATTAAATACCTTTCACTGATGTTCATTTACGATGCTCTGTTTTTCACAAAACCAGGTTTACACTAAAGTCACACTGTCCGCATTGAATCAAGAAAATCTGAGGGACCATTCATACTTGCACTCGTTTGCCTACTCAATTGGGAAAATCACTTAAAAACCACGAAAATTTGGGTAAACTTATATGCTTTATTAGTGACTTTTTTAGGGACCGAATAACAGCAAGTATGAATGGATCCTCAAGCCTGTGTCACACCATGGGTGAAAACACGGAAATCCCCACATGGGGCGGTTCCGCGTTTGCCCCATGGTGTGAAACCAGCTTGCTCTTCTAGCCATTTCTGGCTAAAGAACACAATCCTTCCTTCAGTTTGTGTTGTTTCGGCGACAATGGCTTGTGAAGGTCGTTTTGAGTCGGTTTAGCCCGAACTTTGCTCGCGGCTTTGTCAATTCTAGCATTAAGTCTAGCTTGCATCATCTGTTCGATATAATCCAAACATTCGATCGTCAATTGTTCATCGACATTTTTCGGATCCAAGTAGTTGTCTTCGCAGAAGCCTAGACATTTCTTCGGCACGCCATTGGCTGCGCAATAGGTCACGTGAGCATCTCGACTAAACCGACTTCGGCAATATGCAAATGAGTTCTGCCTGTCTACACACTCAGCAGGCATACATACGGTTTCCTCTTTGGTTAGCGCATAGTTGCAATATCGCAGACATTGTTTCGGCACGAGCTCACGACAGCAAGACTGAAATTCGAATTCCGCTCGTGCGCGTTTGCCAGAATTGCAATTTGCATCGCAAGTGCAAGCGCATTTATCGCCGTACTTGCCGCAGAAATCGGGACCAAACGCGGCGTAGCGTCGAATGCAAGCGGATTCTAATTTGTCGCGTTTTTGCGCTTCGGTCTCAGAAATATAGCATAGTAGATAAATCGATAGAAATGATAGTGCTAGGGACATTTTCTTCAAAAGAAGATTTGACTTGAAATTTTAGAATCGCCGAATCTGAAATAATAGGCGCAATAATAAAATCGATTCTGAGTTGTTTTACACCAAGAGAATGCACTCACATTAAAATATATATTAAATGCAGGAATATAGGTATACACATACAAATTACAACTAAGTAAACCGCTGCAAATGAACTTTTAGCGGCCAAAACAAAACAAAAAGGCGCTAAACAAACGATTTGAAATTAATATTAACTAAAATTGGTGCTGAATTCAGAACGTAAAGTTGAAAACTTGAACTGCTAAAAATTGCACGCTTCTGTGACCTTCGGGTTTAAACGGATGGAAAAACTGTAAACTTTTCGATGTTTACAAAACAATTTTTCAACGAAACGTTGACATACTTTGAGGTGTAAACTCTTTTTCCTCTTTTTCTTGACCTAAAAATAGTCAAATTTCTGAATTTAAGTTGTACTATTGCAAGAACATTCGCTGTGGTGAGAAAAATACAAAAGCGCCCGCAAAAAAAGTAACAAGTAGGGCCCCAAAAGGGGCAAGGTTCCTTCCCCGGTATTTACCTTTCAGGTTTAATTGAATTGGTTCTCTATTCCATACTTACCGTAAGTTATACCTACTTCGTATGTTACTCTACTTTATAACTAGCTTATTCTTACTTAAACTAAATACGTGGCACGTACAAAAAAGTGCTGCAGGATGTTAAGCATCCCGCTGCACGAGCCGTTTGGCTCAAAAGTGACACTTTGATCTGAGCTGAGCAAATCAGCTCTAAGAACCATAAGCGATAAGCAGTGTTTTCTAATGGCTATTATATACTGCTGGTGAAACATCCCGGTGCCGATTTTGAAAAAGTACATTGTTACAGCAGTGTGCATAGATTATTGATTTTTCTGCATATACGCAGACAAAAATCAGCAGGCAGCTCCCAAGCTGAAAATACACGTAAAAAAACATACTGGCTATGCAGCCTGCTCAGTAGCGTTAAACGCTATGAGCAGTTAATTTCAATACAATAGTTCCTTCTCTAGAAGGAACAAAAATGTTTTAAAAATTTCACAAATATCAGCAACAGTATGGGTATTACAACGAAATACGTTGTTTTCACAGCTAGTTGAAAACTAAACCAATTTAATTAAGAATACAATCATAAGAAATTTATCGATTATCAATTACATATCAATTAAGAATGAACACACTAACCTTTAATCTATACTCATTTACTTAAACTGGCTACACTCGCTGTTAACAATCTGCTGTCACTTCAAATCGAAATCGATACTGAACGAACTCGCTGTTACAAGCTGCTGTCATCGATAAATTGAAATCAACTATATCGATAAATCGATACTGAATGAACAGACAACTCGATCTCTGCGACAAAAATGACCCAAAGTGTGTTCCCGAACAAACGCCTACCTTGGACGAAAGCGTGGGCAGCAGCCCTGATGCTAGAACGGGCGCTGTGACCCCCCTTCCGAGTGACGAACGAAGAGAATCGATGCCTGAAATTATGCTGAACCCCCCTGGATCTAATCAGCTCTTAGTTCCCCCTGTAAAACTGCAGAGAACCCTAAGCGATATAATTTGCAAAGGGCAGAAAACGACAATAACTTCTACGACCACAAAAGAAACTATATCTAGTAGAAAAACAGAGAGTTTGACTGGAATTGTTGGTAATAAACTGACTGTCACGACAAAGGTATCGGTTTTAGACAAAACAAAAAGCTCGCCACATTTAACTGATGCTGTGACGCAATAAAATAATTCTAGATTGACGATAGATCATTTAGCCCTGGTCATTTACAAAGGGGCCTAAAAGACCCGCAAACTTTTTACGGCCCGCTTTAAGCCCGGTTCATACTTGTCCTTAAGAGCATAGGAAGAGGGACAAGGATACAATTTGAGCAGATGCTGTAAAAAATGACCGAATGGTATTGACCACTTTTTTGCATACGCACCACTTCAATATTCGGCGACAACTTTCAACACTTCTGTAAAAAAATTGTCACATTTAACCAGTTTTCTTGGAATTGCTTAAGGAGTGAGGACAAAACGACAAAGACAAGGACAAGTATGAACCGCGCTTCATAGGACGAATGTATGTAGGATGTGGTAGTTCAGAGCAGGACCCAGTGAGGTCCCGGACCCAACTAGTTCAGAGCAAGACCCCGCTACGGACTAGTTCAGATCGTGACCGTCAACTTAACAAAGAGGCGGTTTAACATAAAAGTCTCAAGAGCAGACCAGTATTGCTTATGTAAGTGTTAGATAAATATTCAAATGGCTGCGAAGTTAATGCCCTGAAAACTGACCCTGACAAGAAATTGTTGAAACGCGGTTTTTTGGCTGAACTTTTGAGACAATAACTTTATAAACGAGTTTTGTATAATTTCAATGTCTTTGTAATCTATTCAAGTCGATAATTACGTAGTTCATTAAAGTTGAAATTGTAAATTGTGTTAACGCGTTAAAATTTTGATATAGGCGAAACAAAATAACATCGTTAATTAGTACAAGTGAGGCAATTATATATACAAACATGACAAAACTGGTCATGTGTAGTGCGCAGGCATCTTTTGTGTAAGTCTGACTTTTGCGGGTGTCGATCTGAACTAGTCTGCAGCGGGGTCCTGCTCTGAACTAGTTGGGTCCGGGACCTGACTGGGTCCTGGGGGTAGTTTCAGAAACTTTACATAAGTCTTTACATAAAGTATTACATAAATTGAATTTATGGGAGAACTTATGAGAAGGTTACGACTTACGAGTGGTACATAAAGTGTTTCAGAAGTCTTCACATAACCTTCCCATAAGTTCTCCCATAAAATTATATGCTCTCGCTGAAAACCGCATGGAATGCGCACGCACACGCGCTCGCACAATTAGATGCCTAGCAGCACGATCACAGCTTTGATTTTCGTACTGAGGGTGTGCTCGTTTAAAATCTCAATTCAAAAAGTAATGAATAGGTTCGTTAGTCGATTTAATTATTCAAGCGCATAACAGTTACCACCATACCTGCTGCTGTCGTTTTACAGTAAAATCTTAAAATCAGATTTTTCAGAAAAGTTCAATAAAGTTTTAAAAAATACATTCCCTAAACTATGCCACTTTATGCTCTACCTAGCGAACCAGTTTTCATGCTTTTTTTGAGGTTTGTACCAATTATTTAGCTCAAAGGTGAGTTATGGGTGCCCTCACGTTCTCCTAAATTTATGAGAAAACTCGGCACCCACATATGAGTAGCCTGAAGTCTTTACATAAATTTATGTAGTAATTATCAGGCTACCCATAAATTTAGGTGGAAAACATAAATTTATGATAGAACATGAGGTGATCCAGAAGTTATGTCACGCTTCTGAAACACCTATAACGATATGTAAGACTTTATGGGACCCATAAGACTTATGTGAAGTTTCTGAAACGACCCCCTGCTCTGAACTACCACATATAGATATTTGGTACGCTTACGTTCCTGTTTCTAAGGGTCGATTCATACTTCTGTACGGACACTGGGACATGTCAAAACGAATAAACCGCCACTCGGACAAAGATAACAGCATAGTGTTTGATTCATGCTTTTCAGACGTTCATCCGTTATGTGCGTTTGCCCGTTAGTCTGTTACTAACTCAAATAACACGCCACTTGAACTAATAAACTACTGTAAATATGAATCGACCCTAAAAAGATAACCTAAAGGTTTAGTAACAGTGGACGTTTCGCCAAAGTCCAAGTGCTATACCCGACCCTAAAGCTACAGAGTAAAAAATTAAAAACATTCGGCTTCACATTTTTTTTATTTTGTGTAACAAGAAACCTTTGTGCACATTTAGATACATTCATTATCATAACTAGTATTTGTACAAAAGCACAATAATTACCCAAAAAACAACTGGCATTCACAGTTATTATTTAGCACAATAAATTTTGATATACGAAACCCAAAAAAAATAAACTATATATCCTGACCACAAAAAAAACAGAACCCAATGTAGCAACTCCATAAGCATATTTTTAGAACTGTGAGCAATTCACAACGCTGCTGTTTTTTCCTAAGAATAGCAACTACTGTAACGATATCAATTCTCTATCAATGTAACAGTCGGATCGGCCATAGCAAAGGCAGCTGCATTGTATGGATTGGGGGAGGGTCCCGAAAATTTGGGCAAATTTGAGTAAAAATGGCACTTTTTTGCGGAAATTGAAACTATATTTTACAAAATTTAGGGTACTTTTGGTCGATCTGAAGGGGTCCACACCGTTAGCCGGAGAGCCCAGCAAAATTTTGACATGGTTACATGTACGGGCAGCTGTAAGTATGAATCAAACCTTAGCGCCTACCACTTTAAAGTCTCTAGTAAATTACCAGGATACAAAACAAAAATAATTTATCTTGCCAAAAACACAACCCTTTACGCTGAAAGATGACTTTAGCCAATCAAAATGTCGCTTTTTTCTCATTGGCTGTGCAAAAAATAATCGACCGCTTCGTTAAGTAGTCTCGCCTTCCAAAGTGAGTGACGCAAAATCTGCAATCTGATTGGCTAATCTAACCTTTCCAATTCCGACGGGAATGAGCTTTTTTGACCAGTTCATCTGTTACGGCTCTATCGCAACTAAAGTCTGACAAAAAATGCTGAACCCTGAGAGAAAACAGACGTAGTGATTTTAGCAGCTACTCGCTCTATGTACTCTGTTCTTGTGGTAATGAAATCACATGTTTTGTTTTGTCCTATATGTTCACCATTTTTTGGGCAGACTCCAGAGGCTCACTCTTCATCGTACCAGCGCTACTATTATATACTCTTGATCAAACTCAATCAACTTTGTCAATGGTCGATTGCTTAAATTTATATCAAGAGTACATAATAGAGCACTGAAATTTTAACGTCCTTATAAACCAAAATGACACAGACAAAATATAAACATACATGTAAACGGAGACTAAACGGAGACTCAGCCGGGGGAAGGGGTGATTCCAGATTTGTCTAAATGACAGAGGGGGCTTGCCTCAACGTTTGGGGGACTCTACTATCAAAAATGCAAAAACTGCTAACTTTTTCGTGTATTTTTTGCGATTTTTTCGCTTTCTTCGAATTTTTTTAGCAGTTTCCATTAATCACTCATCAGGATCTACAATCCACTCCTATAATTCAGGACACCTATCTTCTGTAGGGATCTCAAATCTTGGGGACTCCCCTTCACCATAGACTCCAAATTAATGTACATCAACTATTATACATAAGCACAATTTAACAACAATAAAAATTTCCACATTAGTATCTTTCGCGACTGCGACTTCTAGCCCATTTTGAGGGGGGTGAGCTAGCGGGCTGGTTGAAGTAGTTTCTGCCATACTGCTGTTCTCGAGGGGGTGACCTGGCTGCAGGGGGAACTCGTCTTGAAGTCCAGTATCGACCCCGACCGCCGCCGCGAGCGGTCGGTTGGTCACTCGAGCTCTCTCGTCGATCACTCGCAGTTTCTCGATAGTTCATCAATCCTCCCCGATAACCCCCCCGCCCAAGACCCCTCAGCGACGCGGCATTATAACTAACACTTCGACCTGAAGCATTATCTCGACTGGTTTCGTTCGCTTCTCGACTGGTATCAGGGAATAGGCCTCGTTCTTTCAATAGCTGACTATCCTCCGGCGTAGCCTTGCCCTCCAATTGTCGGTTCACAGCTTGCGCCACCAGAATGGCTGTTTTTAGGGGGTCGTCTAGAAAGGGGGGTCGATGGGCCGATTTTTCCGAGGGCGAAATTACCCCCTCGCTCGCGAGTAAATCCAGATCCTCTCGATTACTGCGACCCTTTAAATGTCGACTAGTAGCGGCCATAATTTGGATCTTCTTCTGAGCTGGTACGGCAATTTTGGTTGCTTTTCTGGGATTGGTTTCATCGTCAGAATTGGCCGGACTGATGAAAACTCTGGCCGATTTTGATTGGCCGAGCTTTGCGGTGGTCGCTTCTTGATTGGGACGTTTGTCATCATTCTGAAATAAGCGGGCAAAAAAACTGCTGCAAGTCACAAAATACAATTTAATACCACAAATTGGCACCACAAATTTCAAACTATTTCATTCATTCATTACTTTACTATTCATTACTTCATCATACTTTTATGTCTCTACTCATAACTTCAGCCCCCCTAGACACTCCTTAGATTTTTTACATTAGTTTTTTAAGCTATTAGTCTAGATTTTGGCTTGCAACACTAAAACACTTCAGAATATTATTAGAGGTAAAACCTGAGAAACAGCCGTATGGACGAACAAAATGAGTATGAACCGGGCTTAAGGTGGTAGTAACGTTTTCGACAGTTTTGCAGGAGTAACACTTGACAACTTACGATTAATTTTCAATCAATAATTTATAGTACGCATATTGATTTAGGAAACTATAAATTATTATGAGATAAATGCTTGCTAAAATAGCTTGAAACAATCATTTTTAGTTACGACAATTTTTCGTAAATTTTATGTTTAGCTAAGCCAAAGTAGTAGCTAGTCAAAACGGCCGTTTATTGAAAAAAGAAAAAAATGACACACGCGCATGTCAAAAACCTTCAATTCAGATGCCAAAACTTATCCTTCCGCTTTTCACTTTTTGAGATTACGTCACATTTATGTAACATTTCTTTTTGAACTGAAGTACATTATACAAAAGTCCGCAAAACTTGACAACTACTAGAAGGATTTTGTTCAAAATTTGGGATAAATTGGCACACATATGTTTCCACTTTATACTAAAATTTCAAAAATTTTGTATGCTTAAATTTTGCGTTACATCAATTTCATTCACAGAAATCTGTAAAAATGTACTTCCGTGGACTAAATCTCAAGTCTCGATGTTGCAATCTTTTCATGCGTTATTTTACATGTTTTTTAGACAATTTCTGATGTGTCAATTTTTTAATTTGTATTAACTTAGCCTATTTCGTGAAAAAATTAGATTCAAAAATTCGTATATTTTTCAAACTTCGAAAAAATTCACAATTACAGGTCCGTAACTTCTTTTCTGCATCATAAAAAAGCACCAAACTTAGCATTAAAATTCAGCCTGTTATTGGCTATGTTGGTGTAAAGAATGAAATTAGTTGGTGTTACACTGTCAATTTTACAAGCAAAACAAGAAAAAAGCAAAAATTCTCGATATTTGACTACTTTGACAGTGTCTGCTGACTAGCTTGTTAGAGATTTAAGCTGTGCATAAGTGTAATTTCAGTCGTTCTTTAACGTGAAAAAGACAGCTATTAAATTCATTGAGTCAATCAAAAGTTATAGCACGTTATAAAAACTGTCGAAAACGTAACTACCACCTTAAATGACTGCCCAAACAAATAACAAGCGTAATTTGTGACACTGCTTTATAGCTAATGAGCAAAACCGTAGGGACCTACAACGACCACACAACTAATGCCAAACAAACAAAAAAACTAAAAACTATAAGAAAATAAAAATAGTTTTGAGTGGCTTCCAAAACTACCCACCAAACTTACATCACTAGGCTTGCGAAACTGCATTTTAATGCGACTACCCCCGGCTGCGGGAGTAGTAGATTTATCACCAGATTTATCCACTTCTGCCGCTGATAGGGTGACAATTTTCGTCTCTTGATCAACTTTGATTGGTTTTCGATCGAAAATAATCGAGTTGTTTTTCGACGACGTCGGCTCATTTTCTTCGCTTTGCAAAGAGGGCGGTTTTATCTTTGCCTCTTTTCCTTGCTTGTGTTTGGTTCCATAAATGCTTTTAGTCGAAACCCCAGCCGCTTTTTTGATGTTATAGTCTTTTTCATAATCTGGATTGTTGGCAAGATATTTCTGAAAATAGTAGCAATAGTAATCGATAGAGAATCAATAAAAAATTAATCAAAAAATTTGGCAAAAAAGTATTTTGAAAAGTTAACAAAATTACACGAAAACCGGCTAAGGCACCATGACTGTAGATTCGGTTCGTACTTATCCCTAACAGGTTTTTCGTATTTTGTCCGTAACAGCAAAAATATTCACTAACTGCTACACAAAACTTTCTGACCAGCACATAAATTCTGCATGAAGGCTAAAAATTAGTAGTTAATACTATAAACGCCATATTTTGTAATTTGCTGAATAATTCAAAGCTGAAACAAATAACAAACAATGCACAACGCTAAAGTTAACCAGACATTAAACAGCTTTAATAGTAAACCTTTAAAAGGGAAGAAAATATTATTTGAGAATACGAATCGCTAGATGAGTCTCTGTTATCAGCGCAGGATTTTTGCGAAAAATATCAAAAAGTAAAAAAACCACTGCTACCCTAAATTCTTCATTATGCTCGTGGGTCTTCAAATGTTGCTCTGCGGAAACTTCGTCCCCAGAAAAACACTTGCACAGCTGACAAAAGAAAGCGCTGCAGGGCAACAGAAATTCAATTCCTAAAAATACAAAAAAGCATGGTTTATGCTATCTCTACGTGGATAAATACTTCAAGTAGACTAAAATCCCCATTTCTAAAATCCCCCTTCATAAATCTATACTTGTCTATAAGTACGCCGGTTTGTCCTTAAACATGAGCTACAGGTGGGAATTAAGTAACGTTAAAAAGTGATAAGAAAGTAATCAAGCTTACATTCATTATTAACTTATAGCTATATTATTTTGTTATGTCAATATTTTTTGCAAATCCTGGTAGTGACAGCTACATAAATTAATTCAAAAAATTTTATAACATAACAACATAGACCTTTACCAGATTATGAAAAAATGTCACTCAGTCACATCCAAAAATTCCTTCCACATAAAAATTAAACATGTTTCCTGTTAATACATCCATAATATTTTTCAACCATCTTCATCGTTTCCACGCGCAAGAAAAATAAGCTAAAAATGTGACTGGCTTCTTTCGGAATCTCAAAATTGTGGGGAACAGGTATCAGATAGGCACCAGAGCTTGCTGGGTCGGCCTACCTCTAAATGCGCTGACGATAGTTTTTGCGTCGAAATCATTGGCATTGGGAATAATGACCTTCATCCAAGGGCGATTCAGTTGGTCCAGAGTCTAAAACAAACACACAAACTATTTGCTTGCTCACCTCGTAGTCGAGTGGTTAGGGCGTTGGACTACTAATCCTAAGGCTGGCAGGTCGAATCCCACTCACTACAGTCTACGACATCTGTTTTTGAGCAATGTAGTAAGGTCACAACTCCTGCCAATCGAGCAGTTCATCCCAAAGCCAAAGGGTTGTTTGCTCATAAACTATTTATTTGTTCTTAAACTATTTCTTTGCTCACAAACTATTTGCTCTTGCTCACAAACTATTTGCTCATGCTCACAAACTACTCTTGTTTGCTCACAAGTTGATCCCAAAGTGCCCCCAATCACGAGTGTACTCTCATTATCTAAGGTCTTACTCACCCATTCCTGTACTCTTAATGCCCCACCTTTCTATGTTTGCTGGTATGCAAATGAGCCAACAGATCAAGAGCAGTGGCAAATGTTTCATTGCACGACTGACACCAATGACTGCCTCCGTCAAAATAGCGATAGTGCACTTTCTCCTCACTGCTCTTGCCGTCTGCTGTACTCTTAGCGCCCGTCGACGTTGTAACCGGTGTCTTTTTCTGAAAAAATAAAAAACAGAAAAAACATATACTCTTGATATAACTACACAACAGCAATCATTTATCGATATGCTAATGCTACTACGATCTCTGACAACCTACGGGCCTTTTAAAAAAATTAATTTAGTCTGACCAAACATTGCTGGACCCTGAGATAAAAAGAACCACGCTATTTCATTACGAAAAGAACGAATTGCAAGCATCAAGAGTACAGCAAGTAGTCACAAACATCAAGCCACCTGTTTTGTTTCAGAAATTTTTGGTCAGACTTTAGTTTGACACTTAGTTAAGGTGGCGCTTCGAGAATTTGTTTTTTTACGAATTATTTTTTTCTGGAGCAAAATCGACATATAGTTCTTGAAGAAAAGTTGTTCAGAATGTGTTCAGGAGTCGATTGATGTGTATAACTCAAATTTAAAAAAAAATTGAAAAAATCTGAAAATTTGAAATTTGCGTTTTTGTGAATATTTTTCTAATATGACCAAACTAGAAAAAAGTGCGCAAAAAATCGAAGTAAAAATAAATTACTTTCCTTTTTGATAAATAGACAAACATAGTTGAAGCAAACGTCTGTCAAATCAAGCCATTCGCACAGAAAAATAAAAACGTGCAGCAAGCCAAGCAACATTTCAATTAAAAACCAAGGTTTTTCGCCAAAGGGCACAGATTCCAAATCGCATGTTTTGAGTTGAGACATAAAATTTTGACACAATATATAAGGATAATCAAAGAAACTGACTAATTTTTATTGTGCCCTGTGAATAGGGTTTTCGCAAGTCACGTGACATACACAAAAAATGAATTGAGTCAAATCCTTTTACAAAATTGCTCAATTTGATACCGCGCACCTTGCTAAATTCCAATATAACCGTGAAAGCAAGAATTTACAATTTTCGAAGTACGTGCAAATTCTCGGAGCGCCACCTTAAATAAAAACCAATGCCCCAGATAACTGTTGAAGGTTGAACGTAGCTAAAGTAAGACCAGTTAATTAAATTTCAGTGATTTACCACCAGCACCACTTTTTTAATTAACAGTTTGTGTCGTCATTATTTTAAATTTGACCAACTTTCACGATATTCGCTAATCCACACAATTATCTCCGCCGGCAAAGTTACAAAAAACACACGACTCGTCAGCATAAAAAATAGCGAGTGATTTTTTCGTAATTTAGTCGACTGAACAATCATACTGCTGTTTGTATCCCCTTCACGCCACCCGTCTAGCACATATGTATGAGGCGTGGAGGGTAGAAGGGGATCGCCCCAAAATCGAGATCCAGGGAAAGGGTCCAGAAAATATGGGCAAAATTTAGGGTATTTTTGGTCGATCAGCGGGGGAGGATCCCAAACATTTGGCCAGAGAGGCCCCCAAAATTATGTCCCCGTTACATACCGTATAAGATAATATGCTGCAAAAACCAACCGTAATGCCCAACTTTTCATAAATCACGTCTAGCTGACGTTCCAACTGTTTAATCTCTTTGGTGAGCGGTTTCTTGGAGGCCGTCAATTTGTCCAACTTTTCACTGATGGCCGTTTGCAGTCGGGAATTTTCTGTCACCAATTCGTCTCGCCGTGAAACGCCCTCGCGCAGCAGACCTTTGTGTTGAGTCTGTAGCTTGGTTAGCTCAGCTGAAAAATAGCAGACAATTATATGATTATAGATGCACATAGGGGGGTAGAAGGGGGTCTCATACAATATGTAACCGGGTCAAAATTTTGAGGAAACCTCTCCAGCCAAATTTTGGGGACCCTCCTTCTTGATCGACTAAAATTTTGGGGACCCCCCACCCTTGGTCAACGAAAAATACCGTAAAATTTTGTAAAATTTCTGCAAAAAGGTGCCATTTTTTCTAAATTTTGGCAAAAATTTTGAGGACCCTCCCGCCGGCTCCTCGATTTGGGGGAGGGGTCCCCAGCCATCCCCCCCTCATACATGTATATAGGGTCTCCACCTCCTACCCTCAAAAGGGGTCGGCACTTCCTCCCCTCAGACAGCAGGCAACCCCTCCCCCTCTTTTGGCCAAAAAGATTCACCAAAATTCGAGTAAAAAAGCAAAAAATTTCGAAAAAATTTTGCGACTGCCATCAAAACAGTGCCCCAAAAATGAGTTAAAAATCGAAAAAAAAACCGAAACAAAGAACACCCCCAAACTCAAACAAAACCAAGACCACCCCCCCCCCCTCTTTCGCCAGGAGTCGGACATCCCACCTCGCCGATTGCTCCGGTGTATCTCTGATAATGAATCTAGGTCTTACAATAATAGTTTCAAGTGATTCGCCACGAATTCGTCATCTAAATTCATTACGAATCACCAACACAGAAACTACGGGAACTGATTTTAGCAGCTACCCGCTGTACTCTTGAGGGCTGAAATTCGTTCCTTTCGTGATCAAATACCAATACGTCTTGTTTTGTCTTACTGCCTCACTGTGTTCAACTTTTTAGATAGAACTTTAGAATTAGTGTGCTTAAACGCTTTCCGTTTGTCCGTAAAAATAACCGTTTGTCAACACAACTATCTGTGTTCGACATTTCTTAGTCATTTTAAACCAAAAATGGCAAAACCAGTTTTATTCTAATCCGTTTAATCCATATTAGAAACTAGCCGATATCCATGTCAATGACAAAATCCTTACAGGACAATTTCTCCACTTGCTGTTGTACCCGTGCCAGAGCTAATTTTCGTTCCGCAATATCAGCTTCTAGTTGTTTTTTAGTTTTTTTCACATCGGCTGGCTTGGCTGCTTTTTTCGTCTCTTCAGTGTCAGGCGTAGGTGAGCTTGTACGCTTCTGCCGTTTTGGGGCTAAATACAAAAACAATTTTTCTGCATAATACACAGTTTTGACCGTTTGAAAAAATTAGACGAAGAGTCCGCCAATAGCTATATGTGGAACATTTTTGACAAAAAAAATTAATTCTTTGTGACTGAAGTGAAAAAGGTATGCGACGGGGCATGGCACACACAAAATGCAAATGTTAAAGCAAATTTTCACAGGGCCTGTTCACAAATTCGGAGCAACTATTTGGTGCAAAAAAACTAAGAGGCCAAACTTAAATCACAATCATGATTTCTTTTGTATATAAATCAATGGGAGTAATAAGTTTTAAAACTCTTAAGTATATAGTACTATAAAGAAGTATTACTGTGCATTCGCCTATCCAAATATGTATATATAAAGTTCATAACCTTGACATGCCGCACGTTACACTAGACATGCTTATTTCAACTTTTAAACTATTGAAACATAAACGATCACTTCGAAATCTCCACTGCTTCACTCAGCAAAAAAATCTCCAACCTTCCTTCGGCGACGCGGACAGTTCTTTTTTCTTCTTCTTCTTCGTGGTTGTCGAGTCCTGTCGAGTAATCGCCGCGACCTTTTTCTTTCGAGCCGCCTTGGCCGAAGCGTCATCGCTGGAGCTGGAATCGTCCGTCTCGTCGTCGGCCGGCTTGCGTCGGCTGGATCGAGATCTAGACCGATCCTTGCTGCGCACTCGACGCTTCGCACTGGCCCGCTCGACGCGACTAGACTCCAATTCCGACTCCGTCGTCGATGTGACTGGCTTTTTAGGACGTCTAAACTGATTTGAATCATTTTCCGGCATTTCCATAGTAAAATCTATCGGTGGACTGCAACAAATCGGATTAACTTAAGCCTGAGCTGGAGCTAAACTCCAGTTATCGATTTAGTTAAATTCCATCTAAATCGCAGCTAAACCCCAGTTTTCAACTAAATCTTAAGCGCCAACTGCGCTAATCTTCATTGGTGCAGCGGACTTGAACCGACTTAAGGAATTTAAGCCTGAGCTAAATCGGTTTAAGCTAATCCGATTTGGTGCAGTCCACCATGGATATTCTTATGTCAGATATGTCCATACTAAAGTTTGAACAAACTGTGCTGGAGACCCTGAGACGAAAAGAAATACACGATTTCATTACAAAAGGAACAAATTGCAAGCATCAACAGTACGCCGAATTGTCGAGTAGTCACATAAATCACGCCACCTGTTTTGTCTCACAGTCCAGTAATTTCTGGTCAAATTTCAGCTTAAAAATCTACTCGTTCGATCCTTGAGTTGTTCATTGTCAAAGAGTATTCCGAGCAAACTCTACTATATCGGTAATGGGGGATATATATAAAATTTGAACCAAAAAAACAAATAAACCAACATACAAATCAATGTCCCGTGCAGGACCATCGATATCCGACTGTTTTTCACCGTCTTCTTGACTTTCCAGAAAACTTTCACTTTCAAACAGCTTTTCCAGCAGCACCTGATCGAACGATTTGGTCTGAGGCTCCGCTAAAAAAGAACCCTACTTAAAGAAAGCTGTTTTTTCCACAATCAACGTCCCTCACTCTGACGTCATTTTTTAAACTTAATATCGTCATTCTAATGTTTCACGGACGATGCTTTCCTATCTATCAGGTAAAAAAAGGTAAAGGTAAAACGCGGATAGAGAACTATCCTTTGGCGTGTCCGCTCTCGTATCTATCAGAACTATCCCGTAAATTGACAAAACTTTCACATATTTTGTAGCAATATATACGGCATATTTTCACCTATGCTGAGATTTTCAGAAACACTGCCGTGGGGCCCTTGATTTTTGCAGAGTGCCCCCCATGTCCCACCTATTCTTTTAAAATTCCCACCAAACTGTCACCCACTACATAATATCTAAATTCCACCCGAATTCCCTCAACGCCCCCCCTGCCAAACCATCGCCCCCACTAGGGATGGAAGTCTCGGTTTTTTTTCCGAGACCGAGACCGAGACCGAGACTACGAAACCGAGACTACCGAGACCAGACCGAGACCAAATTCCGAGACCGCCAAAACCGAGACTTTGGGTCATTTTTTGCCATTTTTTTACCTATTCATGTGATGACTTTTTACAAGTTTTTAGGTAAAATTAAGACCATAGTCAGACACTTTATGTATATATAACTAACGGCAAGATAACGACAATTTTGGTTACATTTTTGGTTCTTTGCCTCTATTATGTCTGACCATTTATTCTTGAATATTGTGAAATTTTCTGTCTCAAATTAGACGCAATTTGTCCTTGTTCTCGCCAAAAAATAGCAATTTTTAACACTGTTTGGTTCGAATTAAGTTAAAAATCGCTCCGATATTATTGGAATTACCAATGTCTTGGGCTTAAAAATTAATTAGATTTGCGTGCGGTGACGCTCTTTCATTGCCTTTGAGTGGGGCCCCCTCAATCCCCTGGGACTAAATTTTAGTTGGGAGTAGAGTCTTCCCTTATCTCCTGAACTATATACATGTGTCACGACATGGTTCTGAGTAGTGCGTTGGGTTATATATTCTTTCACAGATTTTTGTTTTTGATTTTTGCTACACCCATACTATATAATTGGAATTTACAGTTAACTATGTGAAGCCACCAATTGGCATAAGAAAGTTGACCAGCAAAACACTACAAAGAATTAAAACACATACGGACTGGAAAGATGGTATGAATTAACAAACCTAATCACAAACATACATTTTAATGTGTATACTCTGTTTACTGAATACTGATAAACTAAACAACCACACCACGATAAAGTTTTTTTTCGGAAAAAATTGTCAGAATCTCACTGTTTGGTGTGAAATTTTGATGAAATACAAACTTTCGAAAAAATTTTTCTGCCAAAAATATAAACCAAAGGGGGGACCACAGGAAAATTTTCCACAGAATTGAAAAACCGAGACCGGGTACAAACCGAGACTTTTGGACTACCGAGACCGAGACCGAGACCGAGACTGGGCTAGTCTCGGGTTTTGACCGAGACCGAGACCGAGACTTCCATCCCTAGCCCCCACACATACCAATATCAGACGTCAGACTATCCAAGCCACTCAACGGCGCCCCGCCATCTAGTCGTCTGGAGACGTAGTCCTGAATGAGCGACTGGGCTGCCAGCTCTCGCTGTTGGCGCTGGGCAATGGCCTTCTGAATCTGCCCCTCCAGGGCTGACAACAGTTGCGCCTTCTGAACCACATCTGAGTCCTTTAGTATACCTGTAAAATTAAATAATAATAGTCTCATTCATACATGTGGTGAGTAGGGGTTGGGGGAGCCGGGGGGGAGCGAGTTTCCCCAATACTAGGGTAAAATTTAGAAAAAATGGTATATATTTTTTGCGAAAATTTTACAAAATTTTGCAAATTATAGGGTATTTTTGGTCGACCAGGGGGGGGTCCCCAGAATTCAGCCGGAGAGCCCGCCCCCCCCCCCAAATTTTGACCCCGTTACATGTATGGTCTCATTTTTAATCGAATAATACAGAGGGACATTCTCTGGGAGAAGAATTTTTACATAAGGCTTCTCTAATTTCTAATTTCTAAAGGCTTCTCATTAGGAGAAGGAGATTCACCTTTTAGAAATTGGGCTGCTGACGTATATATATATATATATATATATATATATATATATATATATATATATATATATATATATATATATATATATATATATATATATATATATATATATATATATATATATATATATATATATATATATATATATATATTATATATATATATATATATATATATATATATATATACACTGTAAAAGCCTATTCTTTTATATCCTTTATTAAATAAAACAAACTTGTGCCATGTAAATACAAAAAATCGGATAACGAAGATTCGCTGCCTCTTAGTAGAATTGAAAAGTCTCATAAATGCGTATATTCCTACCAGAAGTTAAGATCTCTCTCAAAGCAGCAATTTTTTCATCCTCAGCGAAAGAAGGCCCAGCTTGCGGCGTCTCGTCAGTTTCAGCCTGTGCAGGTTCCTCATAGTTTTCCGCCTCCGTCGGTGTTTCTTCCGCCCCCATTATTTGCTGCTCATCGTCATTCGACGGCTCTTTTCCCTGATAAATTTTATACTTTTGCTCCAATTCTCGATACTTGGCCTCTCGCTCCGACTCAAATCGTCGATAGCCGTCGTCCGAGCCCGGGGAATGTCCATAGTCCCTCTGGTGGCCATTGGGGCTGATCGGCAAGGAGGGTTCATCGTCATCGCGATAGCGACTCGGGCCCGGACCGAGACTATGCTGGGAATGATCCAAACTGGACATCAACGGCTGTTGCTGATCCCAGTATTTAGTGCCGTAGAAATCCGACGACTGGTAGTCGGACGGTGCTGCTGAGTTTACCGGTTCCGGTTCTGGTTCCAAAACTCCCGGCCCGGCAACGCCGCTGTGGTCGACCTTGGATGTATAGCGCGCTAGCTGTTCCAATAAACCTGACAAATCAGGATCCATAATTCTAAACAACTCAAACATAATAGTCAGCCTCAGCCAGAAGTTATGAAGTTAGAACCACGATAGAGTGGGTGATTCACCATTGTTCGTCTAAAATTTAGCCAATTTGGCCTAAGATTCAAAAATCCCCTGCAGCTTCTTCTGTTTCTTGTTATTGTCTTTTATTATATAAAGCTATGTGTGAGTGAGTATGTACATTAAGGACGACCAGGGGCGTAGCCATGGGGGGGAATGGGGGGTTTCAACCCCCCTCTGGGTTTTCTTTGCGCAAAAACGTTCGCAATTGCGAAAAAATTTTATGATTGCGAAAAAATTTAAAACCTTTTCGCAAAATTGCAAAAAAATTTTGACGCAGTGGAGGTGAACTCGTAAGGTCTATGCGCTGACTTTTGTGGTTTAAAAATTTCAGATACGTCCCCAATTGACCAAATTTGGCGTAAAAATTGAAAATTTCCCCGACTTTTTTGATCCCCTAGGCCCGGACTCGTGCAACTTTGTGACTTGATGTTTCTAGTGACTGTAAATGAGACACATTTTCTTCCATGTATCATCACACCGACTGCATGTAACACTAATAGACAATATAATAGAGGTCGGAGGTGACATAATTAAGAAAAGAAACATTTCAAAATGTTAGCATTTTCAGGCCTAACTTAGTCATTGGCCGGGTCTTCTGAAATTTCTTTACGGCTGAATATCGATTGTGAAAAGTGAAAACTGTGAAAAATCACACAAAATTCTCAGGACGGCTCCATAAATTTAAATGAAAATGTCAAAACAGTTGCTTTTTGGCCAAAACGGGTAAAAATTGCGTCAGTTTTAATCCCGTATAGGCATTAATAATGCTTTATTAACATTTAAATGCTAATGCTACTGCATTAAGTAACAAAAGTAAGTCTGCAAAAAAAATTTGATTTTGCGAAAAAAATTTCAAGCTTTTCGCAAAATTGCGAAAATTTGCCAGCGAAAAAAAACCCAGACCCCCCTTGATATTTTTTCAAACTGAAATTATACACGACTCCCCTGGTTTTTATGGTCCGGCCGGAAAATATTACCGATATATATATACCACGTCTCCAATTGATCAAATTTGGCCTAAAAATCAGGGATCGACCGGAACCCTAAAACTACCGGAACCACCTAAAAATACCGGAACCGGAACCGGAACCCCCTTCGAAAAGACCCTATATTTTGCAATATTTTCAAAAAAATTTTTGTTCACTTATACTCACATTTTTTATATGCAACCCTTCTATACACTTTTGACTTTCTCTACACTTGAATACACTTTTGACATTTATTTTAGTATTTACAGTAATTTAACACTTTAATTCGCAGTGCAAACGCAAGATCAGTGAGCCACAGGTTGCAGGGATCTGGGGGCGGCAGCCCCCCAAAAAAATGGGAGATTTTTTAAGTGTTTACGCCGAATTTGGATAACTAAAGTCGTATCAGAAATTTTTTCCTCCAGGTATATACAGTGTATTATACAAGTACATTCAGCATAATGTACTTTTGTAGACATGCATAGGCTTTGATGAAAGATAATAACAAGGAGTAGTCAGCCATAGAGATGCAGGGGTCTGGATAGGGTCGCCCTCAGAAAAAAATTCGAAAATTTTTGGATTTTTAGGCAAAATTTGGCAATTGGAGACGTATCAAGAAAATTTTTCGGCGGGGCGATAAAAACCAAAGAGGGGACCCTTGTAGACAATTTCTTAAGGTTGACCTTAAGGATAACTTCTTAAGGGACCAACAGGGGGGGGGATCGCGGCCCCCGCGACCCCCCTCCCTATCTACGCCATTGGGCTGGCTTGGTCAGGTTAATTTTTGCTGGGTCCAGTTAAGAGAACTTGAGTCTGGCTGGACCCACTCATGGACCCAAAAAAACCCTGACTTGGAGAAATTTGGGGGGCGGGGGCGGCTGTACCGTCGCCTCCTCTCCTAGATGTTAGATAGTAAAGCCTGTTTCACACGAGGGGGATTTCCAACAGTGGCGTATTTAGGGGGGGGGGGGCTGGGTGGGCTGCAGCCCCCCCCCCCTTAGCGATTTGAGCCCCCCCCTTAGAGGGTCGCAGCCCCCCCCCTTCGAAACTTCAAAAGCTGACAAAAGTGTTTCTGATACCTCCACAATTGACAAATTCTACCTTCAAAATTAAAAAAATCTAAAAATTAAACTTAAAAAAAGTTTTTTCCATTCTGTTGATGTTTTTTCGGCTCAGATACCTTTTTTCTTTCTGCATGCCTATATATATGCCAGGTCTATTATCATATTCTGTGCTAATTGATTAATGTCTCACATGTTTGTATAGTTAGATAGGGTAAAAAAATAGAAAATTAAATACAAAGTATACTATTTTTTGCTTTGCTGCATACATGTTTGTATTTTTTTGTTTGTATTTTTTGCATACATGATATTTTTTAAGATTTTTTCACTTTTTGTTAATTTTAATTTTTGAAGCATTATTACACCAATCTGCAGTGGCGTAGCCACAAAAAATTTCGGGGAGGGGGGATGAGGTTTCTTTGTTTTAAAACGTTAAAAATGCAGTTAATTGCTATTTTAACGCTAAAAACGACACATATTAGCAATTTTCGGCCAATTTATAGTTTCTGTATAATAAAATTAGCCACAGTCGACCATTTTGAACTTTGAATAATGATCTGCTAACGGCAAGTGTATCCGCGTCTCGTGTGTCAATTTTCAACCCTAAAATTGCAACACACATCAGAAACGGTCGTTCTTGACGACGGATCAGAAAAAGCCACCTGGCAAAAGCATATTGCAACGATAAATCATCGCAAAACCCCAATTTTTGAACGCAGCCATAAAATAGCCTACGCTGGCCCATAGCACAAAAAGATTCACTCCAACTCTTATGTACGCAGCTGTACACAACGGGCTTTTACGCCAAATGGACGTGACTTTTGTTCCCCGCTCGACTATATATAACGTAGGTCATAGGCCCTTGGGCCTATTTTTTGATCCATGAGCTTAAATAATAATGTTTAATATTTTAAAATTATATATTTTTGTTTATTTTATGTCAAAAGTGCAGTTGTCAGTGCAATGTAGATGGTTACCTCAAAAAAGCTAAAACTTCAAAAAGTGTAGTTTTCATTGCAATGTCGATGGTTAAAACCTCAAAAAACCTGAAACTTATGGGGGCTGCCGCCCCCAGACCCCCGCATTGCTAAATGCTAGCTGTAGATCCACTACATTTCTTTATTTCATGTAAAAAGTGCAATTTTCAATGCAATTTCGATGGTTGAAATCTCAAAAAAGCTTCAACTTCTGGGGGCTGCCGCCCCCAGACCCCTGCAAAGTTAAGTGCTTGCTGCAGATTCACTATTGTAGTTTATCGATGGTTACAATTACAAAAAGGTCCGAGGGTTGCCGTCCCCGCCAGACCCCCTTTGATCGGCGGTGGCTCACAGTTGCTCCGCACCCCCCCCCCCCCGGTCGCAGCCCCCCCCTTTGCGAAATCCTGGATACGCCACTGATTTCCAAGGGGATCTTCCTCAGGGGGATCCCCATGGGGATTCCCGTGGGAGTCCCCACGCGTCCCCAAGGGGATGGGGATCTACATGCAGTGGCCAATCAAATAAAATCACGTGCGTCTGAGGATCCCCTTGCGTCCCCATGCGTCCCCAGGGGGATCCCTTCGGGGACGCGTGGGGACGCAAGGGGATTCCTTGAAAATCCACCTCGTGTGAATCAGGCTAAAGGTTTACACAGATTACATAATTTTTTCAGTGTGGCGTAAAAAACCGAGGACCTTCGACCTTCGGCTTTCATTGAGCTGTTGGCTAAGTGGAGAAATAATAAACTGCAAAGGAAAGACATAGTAATCAAGACAAAATCTGCAGGAACCACGACAGCTTCAAGCGCGACTTGGAGTGCGGCCAAGACAAAATCAGCAGGAACCACAACAATTTCAGGATCAACCACAAAGAATTTACCCTACTCGCACACGACGCCCAATTCGCAGACAGTTACCCTTAGATTATGAACGTCAAAAATACAGAAAATGAAAGAATCCACAACTAGAAAGGAAACCAGAAAATATTTAGACAAAAAAATTATTTTACTAGGTCACTTGTATCGGATGTCTTGTACTTGAGAGGGAGATATGTTGTTTTTGTTTGGGTGTGGTTGGTGTGGGTTGGTTTGTTGTCTGTTCTGGTTTTTGGGGGGGGGGGTTGGGGGGGGGGGGGGGGGGGGGGGGGGGGGGGGGGGGGGGATATATATGTATATATATATATATATATATATATATTGCTGGTTATTCAATGTTTTTTTCGAGTTTTAACAACCAGCCACGGCAGCTGCGTTGACTTCCGACTCACGAAACCTGCACAGCAACAATAAAATACAATGTCAGAATTCCACTGATAAGCTAAAACAGTTTCGACAAAATGCACTATAAAGTCTGACATACTAAAATGTGAAATATAACCTATGTAAGACTACATCCTTAATGTAGGGCTGTTTGACTTCGATGTGCCAAAATTACAGCTTAATGTTTCATTGAGTCGTACTTAAAATGAAAGACAAAAACAAAAACTTTCAAGAAAAGGGCAAAAAAGTTATCATTACTACATTACATAAAACTCGAATTCAATTTTGTGGTCAACCTAATAGGTCAGTTTTACAACTTCACCACAAGGCGTACCGTAAAAAGGAAACTGCGTTCAATAGGAAAAGCTCTCCACGCTGAAATTCCCCATGATCCTTGCGAATGAATCTTTTGAACTAACATATAAACCTAAGCACCAACAAATATGTGTTAATTAGTATATACGTGTGTATATACGTAGTAACATTAAATTATACAAGTTCACCTACATAATTAAGATTTTGCCTAAGCATAAAAGTAAACTAAAATTTTGTCTGCGATAAAAACTGTTTGCAAAAGCGTATAAACGTTTAATGCCTAAATTTCAGATTATTTTTGATTTTGAATTCAGAAATAGTCTACAAGACAAATCAGGTTTGGCGCGATAGCGCCAAATCTATAACAGGAAAAAATCAGCTGAATGCGACTTTTTACAGCTTAAACCAATTAATAACTCCAGTTATCGATCACTCCGCAAATTTAAAATTTGTAGGCTGATAGCACGCCTAAAGTTGCATATTATGTACAAAAAGTAAGTTAAATGATTGAGTTTGAGAAAAGTTAGAAATTCTGAACGATTTGAAAAAACTCCGCGTCTCTTTTATTTATTTCAGCCAACTTTTCTCAGGTTCTACTGAGCCGTTTTTCGTGATCTTTGGCTCCATCGACGTGGTTTGTTATGCCATAACTTTTCTTTTATTTTCGTATTGATCAGTACTTGTTTCTATGAGAAAACTTAAAAACCCGTTTTTTGAACTCATTTCGTGAAAATAGTAATCATGGCTAACTTCAAAGAAAAGCTTTCGCAAGTGTCAAAAATGCTGTTTTAAAACTTTACGGCAACTAAAAAGTAAAAAAATAATTGAATAACAACAGCAAACGTTACTTATTTTTATTCATTTTATTTTGGTGACACGCTCAAATTAATTATTATTTCAAGTTTGTTGCTTCGTCAGTGTGATACCTTGCGGGGTAGTTTTGTTTTTGTCGAACAAAATTACGTTTGTGTACATAGTTCTTGTGAATGTACCAGTATGAATTTCGTAATCGCAGCTGCGGCAACCTTCAGCTGCGGCCGGGGGGGCCGGGGCTGCACATTGAGCTGCGGCCGAGGGGGGGGGGGCTGAACCTTGAGCTGCTGCTGAGGGAGTAAATCTGAACATTAAGATGTGGCCAAAGTGGGAGCTGCAGCTTGAACTGAGGATGAGGGGGGCTACACCTTGAGCTGCTGCCGGGGGAGGGAGGCTGCAATTTGAACTGCGGCCGGGTGGGCTGCGAGTTGCGGCCGGGGGGGGGGGGAGCTGCACCTTAAGGTGGCGCTCTGAATAACCGACTTTGGGCGATAAAATTTTTCACAAACGTTTTCGTTAATTAACTCAAGAAGAAAAGTTGCTCTAAAATAAGCTTTCATTTGATGTATATAACGTCAAATTTTGTTCAACTTGAAATTTTAACCTATTTTTCAATGGAAAAAAATCTTTAAATCGATATACCAAAAAATTCTATTTGGCTTTTGGTACTTTTTGAAGCAGTTCTGTGTGGCTAATTGCTAGTTGAAACTTTTAAAAAAGTCGTTTGTGTAGGCAAACCTTTCTAAAAAATTTTCCAACATACGTTGACCAACATTGACAAAAATAAACTATTTTTCAAACTAATTTTTTGTTACCTACTTTTTGGCTTCTGAAACTTTTCTCACGGATTTTAGCACAAAAAAATTAGCTCTATTTTTTGGAAAATACGTATGTGTAGGCAAACTTCAGGGATCTGAAATTGGGCGATAGCGTATATTTTTTTAAGATTACTGTCAGCTGCGAAAACCGATCCGGATGAAACTTTGCAGACTGTTAGAGCAGATATATATGGAGGCGCCGAACTTCTTTAATTGTAATTATTATGATTTGGCTCAATATGATAGGCTTTTTAAAGCGTCACTTTTGATAGAAATTAAAATAACTAAAAATTCATCGCAAATAACAAAAATTCAACAAAAATGCCACCTCGGCAAGATAATTGTCCTTAATTTAAGCTATAGATTGCTAAATTTGGTTGAGGAACCATTGAGCTACGTCATTTCAAAAATTAGTCAAATTTTTTAAAATTTCAATTTTGATGCAGTTATAGAATTTGCTAAAATGTTCCGAGACTCATCAAACTTTGCAAAAATGCTTGCCTGGTGTTCATCTTGATTGCACTTAAGCAAAAAAGTTCGTATCACGAAAAAACAAAAAATTATAGCAATTTGATTTATTGGAAATTACTCAGAGCGCCTCCTTAAGCCGCGGCTGGGGGGCGGGCTGCACCTTAAGCTGCGGCTGAGGGGGGGCTACACCTTGAGCTGCGGTTGAGGGGGGGCTACACCTTAAGCTGTGGCCGGGTGGACTGCGAGCTGCAGCCGGGGGAGCTGCACCTTGAGCTGCGGTCGGAAGGGAGGAGGGCGCACCTTCACTGCGGTCGGGGTGGGGGGAGGGCTGCACATTGAGTTGTGGCAGGGGGGATGGGAGCTGCACCTTGAGCTGCGGCCGGGGGGAGGCCGCGGGGCTGCACATGGAGCTGAGGCCGGGGGGGTTTCTGCACATGACCTGCGGCCGAGAGGTGGCTGTACCTTGAGCTGCGACCGGGGGGGGGGGGTGTGACCCTCAGCTCAACTCATGAAGGGGGCTAAATTTCTTATCAAAGCGAAAAATTTTAGGAAATGCGTACGTAATTTAGAGTTCTGCCCGGGCCTGTCGTGGGCCAAGGCCCGGCACGCGTTTTTCGAATAGGCCTGGCCCAGGGCTCGGCCCGTGTTATTCCGGGCCCCGGGCCGTGCGCTGCCCGCCGTGCCGTAGCGATCCTCAAGCCCAGGGTCTTCTCGAGCTTCAGCAGCGTATGAACATTTGAACAGTGCCTGCATTGCATATGTATATATATATATATATATAGTGATTTTTACAAAGCACTTATACATACTACATTCAAACGCACACACAATGCATTAGCTCAGTTGATGAAGTCTGTGCCAGGCTAGCGCACGGGCCCTGGGCCGATGGGCCCGCAACGGCCCGCCGGGTCTGTGCGGGCCCCGTGCCGGGCCCGGCCCGGAAGTGCGCTACTTGGCCCGGCCCGCCCCCCCCCCCCCCCGAAAATTTTGCTAGTGACAAAAATCTAGTACGTACCTATCAATACTGTTAATTTCTGAAGCGTAATAATCATAAAAACTAGATAAGAAAAATGCCCTACGGGACGATGGTAGCATAATAGGCCAGTTTGCAATATCCATTTCGCTTTCAACTATTGACCAAAGCTGAAGCTAAAAATGACCTCTTAAGGTGGCGCTCTGAATAACCGACTTTGGGTGATAAAATTTTTCACGTAAGTTTTTGTTAATTAACTCAAGAAGAAAAGTTGTTGCAAATTAAATTAGCTGTCATTTGATGTATATAACGTCTAATTTGGTTTAACTTGAAATTTTAACCTATTTTTCAATGGGAAAAAATCTTTAAATCAATGTACCAAAAAATTCTGTATGGCTTTTGGTACTTTTTGAAACAGTTCTTTGTAGCTCATTGCTAGTTCCAACTTTTCAAAAAGTCGTTTGTGTAGGCAAACCTTTCTGAAAAAATTTCCGAAATACGTTGACCAATATTGACAAAAATACACTATTTTTCAAACTAATTTTTTGTTAGCTACTTTTTGGCTTCTGAAACTTTTCTCAGCGGATCTTAGTACAGAAAAATTAGCTCTATCTTTTGGAAAATACGTATGTGTAGGCAAACTTCAGGTTTCTGAAATTGGGCTATGGTGCTCATTTTTTCAAGATTACTCTCAGCTGCAAAAGCCGATTCAAATGAAACTTTGCACACGGTTAGAACAGACGTATATTGAGGCACCGCACTTCTTGAACTGTAATTGTTATGATTTGGCTCAACATGATAGGCTTTTTAAAACGTCACTTTTGATAAAAACTGAAATAACTAAAAATTTATTGCCACTAACTAAAATTCGGCAAAAATGGTGCCTCGGCAAGATAATTGTCTTTAATTTAAGCTATTGATTGTTAAATTTGGTTGAGGCACCGCTGACCTACGTCATTTCAAATATTAGACAAATTTTGCAAAATTTCAATTTTCATGTCGTCATAAAATTCGCTAAAGTGCTCAAAGAGCTCTCAAACTTTGCAAAAATACTTGCCTGGTGTGTGTCTTGGTTGCGCTTAAGAAAACAACTTCGTATCAGCAAGAAAAGAAAAATTATAGCAATTTGATTTATTGGAAGTTACTCAGAGCGCCCCCTTAAAAGTCTGGGAACTAGAGCATTTTGACTGAGCAATAGGCCGATTGCTGCGCCCTATTATTGCGGGCACCATCGGCTAGGGATATAAGGTTCTTCTTGCTGAACAGGAGCCATCAATTTACAGAAGTAGTATATATGTACTTACTAAGCAAAGTACGTTCCTGTCCTGTATGAATTCATTATATTGCAGATTTTAAAATAAATCAAAATAAAACCATAGATGCCTAAGCTTAACAAGTCGGTCGCGTCGGTCTTAGGCAACGAGCGCCACTTGTTTAGACTTGAGGCTTGCGTCATTGGCTCTAGAGTGGATTATTATGATATCTGCGTGGTTGTAACGGAAAATCGAGATCGTAGTAATTGGCAGTTTGTTACCTATCCGCTGTATTTATACTTTTGGGCACACTTACTCAAATATGGAATAAAGGCTGCCCATTGTTTCCGAAGGATCTTCGTTGCAACGCAATGTAGACATGACATGACAATGCCATATAAAATGTACAATTCAATAGTTGATCTGTTTTATGACGGTTGGACAGATGTCTTTTAACATTACGACAACAAACCCAAACAAATCTATTTCGACAAACCTTGAGCCTTTTAGACGAAGGCAGGCTGGAGAGTGTCTCACTCATATTCTACATGTTAATGTACTCTTGGCGTAGGTACGGGATAGGATGGGCGCCTCAACTCTCCCAACTGCTGAACGCTAGAGGCAAGAGAGCGAATGGGCAAAAGTGAGCAAAAATGGCAGATTTCGACAATTTTTCAAAATTTACGGTATTTTTGATCAATAAGGGAGAGTCCTCAAAATTTGGCCGGAGAGGCCAAAACTTTTACTAACGTTTTGTGTATGCCCAGACTAAGCCAAAGAGGTCCAGTTATACAGCCGTGGTGCCCGCAATAATACGGCGCAGCAGTCGGCCTATTGCTCAGTCAAAATGCTCTAGTTCCCAGACTTTTAAGAGGTCATTTTTTAGCTTCAGTTTTGGTCAATAGTTGAAAGCGAAATGGATATTGAAAATTGGCCTATTATGCTACCATCGTCCCGCAGGCATTTTTCTTATCTAGTATAAATTCATTACGAATCACCTGATTTTGCACTTGCAATTGTTACAATTGCGAGATTTGTAAAGTTGAGCAACAGGCCCCAAATATTTGTAAGTAATTCGCAAATAATTAGCAAATAATCGCAAGTAAATATTCTTAGTTGCTGCCATCAACATTGGATCACAAAGCAGACTGCAGACAACAGTACCTAATGTGACAGCTGCTGTCTTACACTGATTCATGAGCTAAACAAAGTGCACACAAATTCTATGCTGGCCAATAGTGCTGAAAAAGTTGGCTGCAGACGCACAGCTTCTCTAAAGAATGAACTAAACGCACGTACTGACCATGCAAACCTGCGTAATTTGACAGAATCAAAATTAAAGACCTGTTGTGCTGTGGAAGAACAAGAAAAACAACACGTTTAACGAACGCGTGCCAAACTCTGACTGCCAGATGAATTTACGACTCAACAACACTCAAACAACTTGACCAAAAAACCTTAAAATTAATTTATCTCGATGGGAATCAAACCAGCAAACGAACTGTTGTCCTACACAGCGCCTTAGACCACTCGGCTTCACTGTCACGCCAATCAGGAAACTTATTTGGATGATTGTTTCACAAACGCTGAGCAACGTTAACAATTTTTCTTTCAGCAATTAAGGTGGTAGGGTCGCCAAAGCAGTTTTGCTCATAGGCTGCAAAATGAAAACTTTTAGCTTTGACATTATACGTTCACTGAAAAACTAGTGAAATGCCATATGGTGTCGAATAAATACTGCCAGACACTGGGACTACCAATATCTACCAATATTTGTAACCAATCACCATTTGTGAGCCAGACATCACACAATAGAGACATAAAAGCTCAAACAATCAACCAGATATCAGATTGGCCAGCTTGTGAAGTACATGTAATGTTTTGACGCACAATTTTTTACCACAATTAAGAAAAATGAAAAATAAAGGTTCGTTTTTCTTTTGATTTCAAAATAAGTGTCCAAATTTTTTACAATTTATCATTATTGCTGTGAGTACTTTACAGGTTACGCACAGTTTCACAGTTCAAACAGGCATTACTCCACAACCACTCAAGCAACTTGCACTAAATTTTGTGTGCATAAACTAGAGCATATGTGCTTTTACTTTGTGTAAAGAATTTAAACAAAACGTATTTTAGTTGTGACGAAATTATCGAATGTGAATAGGATTTAAAAACGTCATTTTCCCGACTTTGCGACCTCACTGCTAACTGTATGCTGCATCAATTTTTCTGAAACTTGGCAAAAATATTTGCCTTAAAACATGTTTTTAGAGTTTTTAAAGAACAATGACCTATCTTTTACTGAAAAAGTTTTATAGTCGCGCAAAATCGACTGCTTTCACGACACTACCCCCTTAAATCAACTTGATTAAAATTAATTTATTCAATGTTAAATTCGGTCCTACACTTTTAGTATTTTACCTAACTCTTCCCAACTGTTCCAAAAGAACAAAAATGGCTGAGTCTAAACAGTAATGTGATTGGCACGTTCGCGCTATCTGAAAATTATGTATTACATATAAATTATATATTATGTAGTATGTATATGTGAAAATTTATATCATCATAGGAAGTCCATAAAACGGCATTTTAGTGCACAGAAAATGTGATGTTGATTATCATTAACTGCAAAATTGCGAAAGAGTCATTTTGCAAAGAAAAGAGCAAAAACTTCCCAAGCTGACTTTACACGTTAATCAAATGCGCTGCCCAACACACTGGGCTCAATTTAAACCCATTGCAGAGTTGGTTTCAAAACAATAGCTCCTTCTCTGGAAGGAACAGAAACACAAAGGAGCCCAAAATAACATCTATAGACCAGCAAGGCGTCTAGGATGTAGATATATCACCAAAACCGCAACCGACATGATCCCGGTTCTAACCGGTTCCATTAAAAGTTTTTTCCTGTTGTGCCACAGCAAAACAGGTCTTTAATTTTGATTCTGGCGAGATAACCCTAGACTGTGCAAGAGTTTCGTCTGTGTACGTGTTAAACATCAGCTCATGTGTGTATGTGCGTGTGTCACCTAGTTTTACAGTGTATTCGTCGTTAACAGCTTCACTGAGATTACTGCAGACCTACTTGATTCTAATTGACTCTATTCTGTTTAAGACCAAAATGTCGGGTAAATTTTCAAAAATGAGCCCCCGGAGTGGATTCGAACTATCAACCTTCCGCTTACGGATAGGACACCCTACCAACTAGGCTAACCGGGCTCATAGAAACTGTTGATGCAAAGGGTATCAACTTATGTAAAATGTAAAACGGATCTAATTAAGTGTCAGTCTGAACATTAATATTGAATTCAATTCAAATGAAAAAAATAAAATTGAATTCAAATCTAAAATCTCATACGTTTGATGTCGTACTGGATGCGTACTGCTTACCTATATAGTTAACGTTGCTGAAGATGTGTCTCCTGAAACAGTGATGATGAATAGTTCGCATTAGAGCTGTGACCGGTTCCACTTTACCGGTTCCGGTTCCAGGGTACCGGTTCCGGTTCCGGTTCCGGTTCTAGAAAACTGCCGGTTCCCGGTTCCAAATTCGGTTCCACTTTTTTATTGATGATTTACGTAATTTTTTCTATTTTTATATTTTACATATGTTTTTTTACGCTTTGATAACTTTATAATTGACAAAATGGCATGAATTTCCAAGATATAAGTATACAGAGGATTGATTACCTGATCGATATAATCGCTTTTGTACTGTTTTCTGTCAAAAAATTTGCTGTCGCATGTGAGCGCGCACACAAAATTATCTAGCCTTTCCTCCAATTGTAAGGTGGCGCTCTGAACAACCGATTTTGGGAGATAAAACTTTTCAGTCAAGTTTTAGTTGGTTATCTCAAGAATTAAAGTTCTTCAAATTTAAACTAGCTTTCATTTGATGTACATAGCATCAAATTTTGGTCAACTTAAATTTTTAACCAATTTTTCAATGGGAAAACTCGTCAAATCGATATACCAAAAAATTCTATATGGCTTTTGGTACTTTTAAAAAAAGTTTTATGCAGCAGATTGCAAGCTGCAACTTTTTGAAAAGTCGTATGTATAGGCAAACCTTTCTACAAAAATTTCCAAAATACGATGAGCAACTTTGATAAAAACACTATTTTTCAAACAAATTTTTCGACAACTACTTGAGCAAAATAGAGACCTGCTATGCTGCAGGTTTGAAATTTCAACTGAGCTAAAACCATGGTTTAAGAAAATCTGCTAAATTCGAAACGAATCAGGCGATATTTCGTAATGAAATTACAGTACAGATCAGAATTAACTTAAAGTGAAGCCGGCTTCGGCTTCACTTTTGAGCGGCTTCACTCTGAAATGAAGCCGGCTTCAGTTTTTTTCGGCTTCAGTTGGACTTGGAATTTCGGCTTCGTTTTGGCCAATTGAAGGCGTTTATTAGACTGACGACGTCAGCTGTTTAACACCTTGGCTATGCAAACGCGTGTGAAGGGGGGTAAAAGTTTTTAGTTTTAACAGTAATAGTTTATGAAATTTCACATTATATAGACATTTAATTAATAACCCGTCGACATCTTTGTGTAGACAAGTTTTATAGTTTTTCATAACGCAAGGTAAGTATGCCATTTACATATATTATGGAAAACAACATGTTTTGATAATTCAACAATTTCAATGGTTATTAAATATAAAATTCTATATTCTACAATTAATTAACCTACCTAATTAATTAACGATAAAGCCATATCATTTGTTCAAAAACAAGCCGTCAAATTTCCATGGCAGCTTGGCTTTATTTTACCTTCACTTGAAGTTATTTCGCTCAGTTTTCAACATTTGAAGATTGCTGGCTGCAGTGTGGGTAGTGTCCTAGTGACAAAACAGCTGATGCTATTTGTTGACCCTGACATCTTTATTATATACGTATGGTGTGTGAGTGCCTGTGTGTGTGTGTATGTGTGTGTGTGTGTGTGTGTGTGTGTCCGCTTAGTGTTGCTGTCTAGTGATGTTTCCATAGTCAAAATGGCAAGAAAGAAAATTAGCGGCGCGTGGCGTGAGGTCAGAGAAGTCAACTTAAAAGGAGGGGCTAGAAGAGAGTTCGTACATACTTGTTTAATTAAATTAGTTTTAACAAGAGTACATAATAGCGTCTCACTCTATATAGAAGAAGAGTGAGACACTCTCCAGCCTGCCTGTGTTCTAGCACAGGCAGATGCGCTGGTCGTTTTCAGGCTACATGTTGACATTCTATGCAACATGTGATTGGCCAATCAGAAGCGAGCTTCTATTCTCTGTTTGGCAGACGCCTGTGTACGTGCTCCAATCATAAAACGGGATAGGGATAAAGGTTCATAACTCATTATTTATTCATAGTCTGCTTGTAAAAACATTAAAAAAGGTTTGCAAATACCTTTGGGGATATTTTGGCAAACTTTCAGCGAAATTGATTGAGAAACTTTAAAGAAATTCAGAAAAGTTTATATCTCAAAAGTTTCTCAATCAATTTCGCTGAAAGTTTGCTAAAATAGCCCTAGAGGTATTAACAAACGTTTTTTAATGTTTTTGAAAGCAGTCTATGAATAAATAATGAGTTATTAAGCTTTTATCCCTATCTTAATGCTTATCAACGCATCAGCGATTATATACTAAAGTGTGTTACGCAAGGAATCTACGCGCTGATTGGCCAGTCACATGTTGCACAGAATGTCAACATGTAGCCTGAAAACGACCAGCGCATCTGCCTGTGCTAGAACACAGGCAGGCTGAAGACTGTCTCACTCTTCTTCTATATAGAGTGAGAAGCTATTATGTACTCTTGGTTTTAATACTTCTTTATTATAAAATATATGTATGTATATGAAAACGCAAACTGTAACTGAAACTGGCCAATAACTTATCACTGACTATGCTCATTTGATCAAATAAAACTTCTCATATTGTTTAAGTGATGCAGCCTACCTAAGTGTACCAAACCAGACATGCATACCACACGAAGTACTAAACAGGTGACACTAGTGAATACCACTAGCAAGAGTATATATAATATATTAGAGGACTATAGATAAGCATGATTTATGGTCAAGTAACAATCTTGCGAATGCTTTACTCAAATGTTTCATTCCGCTTGCTTCAATGTGATACCACGTAGATTGCATTAGGCAAGTTTGAGCTGAGAATTACATTCCTTCGAATCGAAACAGTCAGTCAGTCTTAGCAAATAACTAAAACTGACCGCGTACATATATGAGGGCAAGGGATGGTGGGGGACACCCCAAAATCGAGAGCCCGGGGGGGTCCCAAAAAGAGTACCCAAAATTTCGAAAAAATACCAAATGTTGCAAAATTTAGCGTGTTTTTGGTCGACCAGCGGGGGGAAAGGTCCCTCAAAATTTTGCCGCAGAGGTCCCCCAAAATTTTGACCCAGTTAAGCCCGGTTCATACTTGTCCTTAAGGACACAGGGACAGGGACAAGGACAAATTTCGGTCAGCTGCTGTGAAAAGTTGACAAATGCGTTTAGTCTAATTTTTTGCATGCAAACTGGACTTTAACAATACTTTGTTCTCATAAAAAATTGGGTCATTTGGCCAGGTAGTTTTCTTGAAATTGCCTAAGGACAAAACGATAAGGACAAGGACAAGGACGAGTATGAACCGGTCTTTACATGTAAGACTGAGCGAACAAAATATCTAATCTGTTTATTGAAGTAGGCTGTAGGTATATAAAAAGTATAATCATTACGTAACTTAAATGAAGTCGGTAAATTGGTAGATTATCTTATTTTAAAATCGATTGAATCGTAAAAATTTCTTATCGTTATTTTAATGTATCAAACGGTACGGATGCTTGTGCAGAAGTCTTTTTGGCCCCTGACCCCTACTCTGCAATAAGAAGCAGCTGTTTCCATAACTTCAACAAATGCTTCATTAAATTAATATGCATTCACCTAAAACTGAAGCCGAATTGAAGTGAAGCCGGCTTCACTTTCAATTGAAGCCGGTCAAAAATGAAGCCGAAGCCGGCTTCACTTTAAGTTAATTCTGATCTGTACTGTATGTGCAAATCATATAAAAACGTACGTAAAACCATGGTTTAGTAAAACCACCTTTGTGAAATCCACCCTTCACTTTTAAACATTGATCTCCACGGAAACTGCAAATGGGAGCGTATTCAAAAATGTATTCGAAGGGTAAATCAATTAAACCATGAACAATCTTATAAACAACACATAAATCAAAAATCACTTTTCTCAGTTCAAGAGAATCGAGCTCACAAGTTGTCACTTGTCAGTCGATCTTTGGAAAACAGACTTTCTAAACCAGGGATCCGTTTAGTGTAGCTTCTTTGGACTGATCCCATGAGGTCGATATCTTTTAAAAACGGAGGAGAAGTTAGTCACCAAAGTTACCTAGCTGCATCATAAAAAGCCTGCACATAAAATATAAAATATGGCTGGTTCGGTAGCAAAACTAACAAGCTAAGTTTTCGGCAAAAGTATTCAGTAAGTATCAAGCAGACATTCTTAAGTACATACATTGGCCAGAGGCCATCGTAAACCTGTTGGGCCAGCAAAATGTTTATTTCTTAATTTGCATATTTCCCATGAAAAGCCTCTCCTTTTACAGCCATTGAAACTGCAAAATCAGCTTAAAGCTTTCGGCAGTCGGAATCTGAAAGGTAGATTATTTCATTGATTGTTAATCTTAAATAAAGATAAATTATTGAACCTCATGTTTGCTTATGCATAATTCCGAAGTTATTTTGCACGTTCAGTTGCAATTACATACATACGTTATGCCATTTTTAAAAAATGCAATACCATCGTCGATTTCTAATATATCATAATTACTAATTGTCAATATAAAACATCAGAACTGACTGGCCGAGTTGTTAGTCTGCTAGGTTCGCAACCTATAGGTGATGTCGTCGATTCCTAGTCGAGCGCTTTTGCCAGACTTTTGCATTTTCAAAGTTCATTCTCAGAAGCCACTAAAGCAGTAACACACTGATTGTACAAGGCATTTTAATGGTGACAGATGCATAGCTAAGGTAAAAGACGTGTAAAACACACTCCGCACATTGACACTTTAACGGTAACACTGTGTTAAGATGCCAGAATCAAAATTAAAGACCTGTTGGGCTACAGCCCAACAGGAACAAGCAAAAGTTTACTGCAAAATTAATCCAGTGAGAGAGAAGGGTAAACGTTTGACAACATTAGGCCTGTTGCGCAATAAAAATTAATCGCGAACAAAAGTAACTTAACGATACAAAAACAACATTGGAAGAACAAGACACTCAATCTGAATGAGAGTTAATTGTTGTGTGAAGCTAATCTTGTGCTGTGACCACACGTCAGTAAATGTAAAAAACCCAAAAATTCAAGTCACCCCAGTACGCAGAGTCCCAAATGCAGTTGGTTTTATGCTTTTTAGTTTTCTGAGCTCTTATTGTAGCTTTGGTGGCGGTGTAGCTTTGGGCAAAATTAGCAGTATCATCAACAGAAAAAGTCATTACTCATTAGGTATGTGCAGTTTGTTTGAATGTTTAGCGCCATGCTTACAACTTGAAACAATTTGGGTTACGGGACCTTTAACGGAGTACAAGACCCTACCCAAATAGTTATTCGACCTGTTTTCTTAAAAATTAGTGTAAAAAATGTATATTAAAAAACTGCAAAATCATAAAGAAGGTTTGGAGAATGTCCAAAAATATACAATTAAAAGTTTCTAGGCAGAAAAAATTAAGTTGTTCTATTTTTCACAAAAGTTTCACGAAAAACATAAAAATTCTTATCATTCGGGATTTGAACCGGGGACCTCTCGCATCCGAAGCAAGAATCGTATCACTGGGCCACCGGGTTACACATACGATCGTTTCTAAAAAACTTTTAGTACGATTAAGTGAAGAAGAAAATCTCAGTATACCGTCCTTCTACTATCAATACAGTGTATCGGGTACAGTATGTCATACTGTTAACATAGAAATTTAAAAGATACCTATGAATAACGTCTGACGAAGAAACTCATAAAGAAGTAAATCATAGCGGTTTTCAGTTTTTACATTTGTATGACAAAAATCTTCGACAGTCAAGGCCGGTTGGCTCAGGTGGTAGTGCGTTAAGCATTTGCTGAGCATCTGATCCCAAGTCAGAAGTTTGGGGGTTCGAATCCCCACCGGTTTTGTAATCTGAACTTTCTGAAAGGTACTGATTTTCTAGTGTTATTTACCTAGGCCTTCCGTGTTATTTAACAGTGGTAAGGAAGGCCTTACAGTGTTATGTAACATTGGCATGGTAGACCTTCCAGTGTTATTTAACACTGGAAAGTCGACCTGCCGGAAATAACAGGTAAGTCTGTCTATTTAAAGATTCTGCAAATTCTATACAAACCAAGTATAAAGTACCTGTTGCGCTGTGGCGCAACAGGAAAAAGGACAGACAGAACTGCATAAAACCATTGATGGCCACCGAAAAAAATGATGGAACCGGTTGGAACCGGCACCGTTCCGGTTCCGGTTCCGGTTCCGGTTCCATCCGGTTCCAGTGGAACCGATCCCATCTCTAGTTCGCATCACCGGTTATTAAGGGTTCACATCGGTAACGCTTACATGAAACTTTACTCGTGCTTACGTAATTTGTTGTAAGATGAAAACAATTTTAAATTTTTACATAACCAACTTATTGCGAGACAAAAACGTGTTCAATATTTTGCATACACATTTTGCAGTACGATAATTAATTGCTGCACAACAGGTTTTAGCTGACCCACAGGTCAGCTTACTTGAAAGTAATTCTTAATACTTATTGAAGGTTTTGCCGCAGATTGGGCTTGTTGTTTTGTTACTGGACCTGCCATGTATATATACTTTAGACGCAGGCTTTTTATGCTGCAGCTAACATTTTTCTGGTGACAAGCCTGGGATTATATAGCAGATTTGAGAAAGGGTTGGATCATTTTTCGGGTTTGGTCGGATCAAGCCGACAGGTAGAGGTTAGGAGTAAAGCATCATCTAGGTAATTCAAAGCAGCCCCTGTGCTCTTCCACAGATCATGTACTGGAGGTACTGTATCTGTATGTGTTATCCTTCTGTCCAAAGGGTCTCGTTCAATTTCGAGATCAAGGAACCTTAGTCGGAATCTATAAAGGTTTTTAAATACCTATCATTTTTGTTTCTCGATAAGTATAACTCTTATTCCAGAAAAGGTTTGAAAAATTTAATTATTAAATGTGATTCTTAAATGATGGATACGGTCCTCATACATCATTTAATGTCCAAACTCCTGAAGTTTCTTGTTTAAGTCTAGAAGCACTATTGATAACAGTTTGGCTCTCAGAAATAGGCTGCTATTATTATTTTAAAGTACAGTATACCGTATTAAGCTTTAATAAAGCTCCGGGTGCTTTATTTTTCGTGAACGCTTTACCAGGGGACGCTTTTATTTCGGGTGGGGGCTTAATTTAAGGCTAGACTTTATTTCTAGTTTTTTAAGGGGACTTTTCCCACAACTTGGACTTAAAAATCATAAGTAATTAATTTTTTGAATTTATCGTTCGTTTTTTTGCCGTTGAGAATTATGTTAATTGGTAATTAGTAGTGAGTCGTATTGATCAGTCATTTGGTTGATTTCTCAAGCGCTAAGTAAGTACAGTCACATGTTGGCGTCCAAGTCTTCCTTATACCTTAGCAACCATCATTTTTTGTCAAGCCTGACAGCACAGCAGAAGTACTGTAATGTTGAAATCGCAAAATCCAATAAAGAAAAGGTACCATAACCTACCTCAAAAACTGCACTGGAGAAGACTTTTTGGTTAACGGACTGGAATATTTTTTTGCTATGTCACATCACACACTGTATCAGTTATCACAATTCACAACTTGCATCGACGGATGCACAACATGTATTTCAGTGGTTTAGATCTTCTGGCTACAAAGTTTTTTTAAAATATTTTTTATTTTTAAACTACCGCCAAGTTGTTTCTTGTCGCTACTGTGGCAGAGACTGGAACAAGTACACATATGGCCAATCAGAAGGCTGCTGAAGGCAGAAAAGGCTGCAAAGACTGCCAGGTTCCACAGGTGCACAGGTGTCTGGCCAGTCATAGTAGGAGCTCGTTTTTGATTGGCTGCAAGCTTGTTTAACGGGGGGGCTACCCAGGTCAAAAATCAAAGTTCTCCAATTTTGCTTATTTTCACATATGTTACTCTCCCAAAGGCACCCCAACCTCAGCGCCAAATTTGAGTAATTTTACATTTGGCGTCACTGCTCAGGCCATGGGCAAAAGTTTAAAAAATGGATCAAAGAGGTTATGCAACGCAGTTCGATAGGCCCTATTGCCTATTGGACCAATCGCACCTATCGCCTATCGCACCTATCACTGTTGATTCTATGCAACAGGCCCGTAGTCAGTACTCATTTGGGTACAGTACAGTGCCATTTGGCACCTTTTTTGGCCGTTACTGTGCAACGTTTCTACCGTGCTGCCAAACTGACCAAACACAAAAAACAGTATTCTCATTTATTGTATGTACTCATGGATCATGGTATTATGTTGCATCTGCAGATATCTAGGGTAACTGAAAACCACTGTACAAGAAAACAGTAGGTATAACTAAAATGATTTCCCTGACGATAACTCATGCGTGTGTTTGTGTTTACCACCGCTATCCGAAACACAAAAAATTGTCTTCAGACTAAACAGACAAATTTCTTGTCTTTCAGTTACCAAATCTAAGTCACTATATTCCATCCATATCCATAATATATCAGCCATGGTGCGCCCTAATGCATATGCCACAATCAGAACGGTAAGATTTGCATCATTTAAAACGACATCTTCACAGGTAACATTTTATGAATTGTGTACTTTTGAAGTTTCAATACATTAGTTTAGGTTTTGGTTATTCAACACTAAAATTTGTTGTATTGTAAATGTAATCTGTTCAAAAAAGGATAATTACTGACAGCCAGTTTTAGCAACTTCAATTATTTTAGTTTCAGTTACTACATATTTTTTTTTTTTTTTACACTTTTTTTTTTTTTTTGTTTTTTTTTTTTTTTTTTTTCTTTTAATTTTTTTTTTTGTTTTGTTTTTTTTTTTTTTTTTCTTTTTTTTTTTTTTTTTTTTTTTTTTTTTTTTTTTTTTTTTTTTTTTTTTTTTTTTTTTTTTTTTTTTTTTTTCTTATTATTTCAAAAATCGGTTTGCAGTATTTTGTTTTTGGTACGTTTTTTTAACTATTTGATCGTTCAGTCACCATTTTTTCTGTTGTGCCACAGCACAACAGGTCTTTAATTTTGATTCTGGCGTTATAACACTAAACTGTGCAAGATTTGCGTCTGTCTGCGTGTTAAACGTCAGCTCATATGTGCATGTGCGTGTGTCACCTAGATTTTCAGTGTATTCGTTGCTTAATCCTATTCAGCTTCCCTGTAGTGAATCGACTGTTTTGCTATAAGACCGAAATGCGGGGTCGAAAATTTTCAAAAAGCTGCCGGAGTGGGTTCGAACTACATACCAACCTTCCGATTAAGGATCGGATACCCTTCCAACTGAGCTAACCGGACACATAAAAACAAGTAATGTAAAGCAGTATCAAGCAAAATGCAAAACAGAGCTACTCAAATGTCAGTCTGAACTGAACATAAAAACGGCAATTAGACCTTCAGTATAAATTGAAATAAAATTAAATTAGTTTCTCAGTGAACGTACAATTTCAAAGCAAAAAGTTCTCCTTTTGCAGCCTATGAGCAAAACTGCTTTGGCGACACTACCACCTTAAGGGAAGCTGCACAGAAATAAGCGACAATACACTGTAAATCTAGGTGACACATGCACATATATACACACACGAGCTGATGTTAAACATGCAGACAGACGCAATTCTTGCACAGTTTAGTGTTATAACTCCAGAATCAAAATTAAAGACCTGTTGTGCTGTGGCACAACAGGAAAAAGTGTGTTTTTGTCTTTCCTTTTTCTAATGTTAAGAGTACATAATAGCTATGTATATTGTACTAATATTATGTACTATCAAGAGTAGATAATAATAGCCCTATTATTTACCTACTCTAGGTATTATGTGTAGTATAGTATTATGCACTCTTGCTATTGTTTAGCTTCATATTTGGAACTTGCGGGCTAACCGTATCAGCTACATTCCGATGCTTTGCTGCACTGTCGGTTTTTTGGTTTTCTTCACGTTCTCGTTACTGAATACGTACTTGCACTTCCCAGTAACGGTGGTCAGTACAGTAAGTGACAATTTCTCCCTCATCTAAATGTAGTGCATATATAAAGTGATATGTAGCATTTGATATTATGCATACCTTGTGTGTTTAAGCATATTGTTTTGTGTTTGTTTTCTTGCTTGAGTGTTTTTACTAACCCACTAATATTTTATAATTAACAAACTGTACCAGTGCGCTTATATCATTTTTGTTATTCTACCAGCATAATATGTCCCATATTGGATTTTACGTTAGCAATTTTTCAAGTAAACAAACAAACAAACATAGGTGAAATGCCTATAAGCAGAGATGCACGGGGGGAATCGTCGAGGGGGGGATGCCCGACCCCTGGCGGAAGGAAGGGGGGGGGTGGACCCTGGTTTTGGCTATTTTTCGGCGACAGCGGAAAATTGTATACAATTTTTTGATTTTCAACTCATTTTTGGGGTATTTGTTTAGCCGCAGGCGAAAAATTTTTGCAATTTTGCAGTTTTTTACGCATTTTTGGGTCACTTTTCCGGCCATCAGAGGGGGTGGGGAGTCGAGGGGGGGAGTGCCGGATGTCTGAGGGGGGTGCCGACCCCCCTCAAAGGGGGGTGGATACCCCCCTCTACCCCCCCCATGTGCATCTATGCCTATAAGTAGCAATTATGAGTTAACGATAAATTATTATTAGCTATAATTCGGGTAGGATCTTGCCACATTAAGTAGCTTAAGAATACTATTGTTTTGGATTTACTACTCCTGGTATATTATAATCTGGTATAACTCCAACGCAAGGACGAAATTTCGTCTGGTGTTTTAGACAAAACCATATACCCGATTTCCGGCAGTTACTGTCTGTAATTCCAACCCCTATTGGAAACTGAGGTTAATTGGAACACCATTCGTTACAATTCTGGTTAGTTTTCATGTTTTCTGACCGTGGGGTGTTTCATCAGCGTTTTTGCACATTATTGTGGCAATAGTTACACATGATGCAGTTGCAATTATTTCTTCAAACGGCAAACTTGTCCATTTTGTAGATTTGACTACAGACTTTATAATTAATTTTTTAGCATTCACCTTATCGGTTGACTGCACCAAATCGGATTAACTGGCAGTTAACTTGAACCGACTTAGCTAAGGCTTAAGAGGGCGCTCTGAGTAACTTCCAATAAATCAAATTAAAATAATTTTTCTTTTCTTGCTGATATGACGTTTTTTTGCTCAAGTGCAGCCAAGACAGACACCAGGCACGTCTTTTTGCCAAGTTTGAAACTTCTGGGAGCATTTTAGTAAATTTTATGACAACATCAAAATTGAAATGTTGCAAAATTTGTCTAATTTTTGAAACGATGTAAGTCAGCAGTGCCTTGACCAAATTTAACACTCAATAGCTTAAATTAAAGACAATTATCTGGCCGAGCCATTTTTGTTGAATGAAAGTTTTTGAATTCTAGTTAGTGGCGACAAATCTTTAGTTATTTTATTTTTTATCGAAAGTGAAGTTTTAGAAAGCTCGTCATGAGATAGATCATCAAAAATACAAGTCAAAAAGTCCGGTGCCTCCACATACGTCTGTTCTAACCGTGTGCAAATTTTTAATTGGATTGGTTTTTGCAGCGGACAAAAAATAAGCACCATAGCTGAATTTCAGAAACCTAAAGTTTGCCTACACATACGTATTTTTCAAAAAATAGAGCTAATTTTTCTGTACTAAAATCCGTTGAGAAAAGTTTCAGAAGTCAAAAAGTAGCTAACGGAAAATTAGTTTGAAAAACAGTGTATTTTTGTCAATGCTGGTCTATGTATTTTGGAAATATTTTTTGAAAGGTTTGCCAACACAAACGACTTTTTTTAAGGTTGCAAATAGCAGTTAGCTACTTAGAACTGTTTTAAAAAGTATCAAAAGCCATATAGAATTTTTTGGTATATCGTTTTAAAGATGTTTCCCATTGAAAAATTTCTTGAAATTTCAAGTTAAACAAAATTTGACGTTATGGACATCAAATGAAAGCTAGTTTGATTCTAGTTTGATTTTAAACAACTTTTCTTCTTGAGTTAACCAACGAAAACTTGACTGAAAAATTTTACGCCCAAAGTCGGTTATTCAGAGCGTTACTTTGAGCTTTTAATTTGGTTTGAGTCCGCTGTAAGTGCCAACGAAGATTAGTGCAGTTGACGCTTAAAATTTAGTTGAAAACTGAGGTTCAGCTGCGATTTAGCTAGGATTTAACTAAATCTACTTAAGGGGGGGGGGCTACCCAGGTCAAAAATCAAAGTTCTCCAATTTTGCTTATTTTCACATATGTTACTCCCCCAAGGCACCCCAACCTCACATAAAAACAATTAAGCTTGAAGGTGCACTTTTGCACAAAAGACATAGACAAAAGTGCGCCAAAAAGTCTAAAAGCAGCCGTTACTTGGACAGTTCTAACCCAAACCACATCACGCCAATCAGGCTGAAACTTGGCATAGTAGTATCCCACATGTAAGCGCAAAGTTGTAGGATCCGGATTTTTGATATGTATTTTCAATTTTAAAATTGAGGGCGAAAGGTGAAAAATGGCCGTTTTTTGGTCCCGCCAAATTTGAGTGATTTTACATTTGGCGTCACAGCTCAGGCCATGGGTAAAAATTTAAAAAAAAGGATCATGGAGATTGAGACATGACGTTAGCCTATCGAATCATGTAAAAATCAGCTTCGTCAGTGTTAACAAAAATTTCGAGTAAAGGGACGCTTTGCAACCACAAAAAACTTTTTTTTGCGCCTATGATTTACACGTCAAAATGGAAATTTTGGGACCCCCTAGTAAAAAATTGGCAAAAGCATTGGTTCCAGTTTGTTACATCTGCGATGCGCCTTCCCTGTGGCTAACATTGTGTGCAAATTTGAAGCGAATCGGAGAACCTAAAATTTTAACTTTTCCAGGTAGCCCCGCCTTAACTGAAGTTTCGCTTCAGCTCAGACAAAAAAACATGACATTGAACTTTTTTAAATCAATGAATTTCAATGAACCATTGAAAATACTTTATTGATTCTAAATGACTAGTTGAAAACTGTACTTTGTTTTCAGAAATCTTATTTTGACGGCCTCAAGAATATGACAGAGCTATACCGATCACGAACTCAAAGAGTTAAAAAACGGAAAGCTTGTAAGCAGATTTCAACATTTTAATTTTGAAAGTCTTCACATGTTAACGCGTTTTTTGTAGTTCCTGTTAATACTTAATTTCGGCATATATATTTTAACTGTTAATAACGCTCTATTCACACCTTTCATATTTGTTAGACATACTTCACAGAGCTACCATAGTATCATCTGGTTAGCTAATTGTCTGAAATCAATGTTATAACAGAAATCATGATACGTTTTTTCGGATAACGGGCACAAGGTAGGCAAAACTAGGGGCCTATTCCTTTACCGGAATAAAGGGTTAATTTTAACCGGAATAAACGGTTTAAAAATTTAGTTTAAAAACGCCATTCCAAAACCTCCGAATTAAACGGACCTAACCTTTAGCGCGCTGCTTTTTATTCGGACTAAATGGACTTAACTATGCACGCTTATGTTAAGAGTGCATGTTATATCCGTTTAGTCCAGTGGTAGTTTTGGAATGGGGTCAGACTAAAATTAAGTCGCTGACTTATTTTAACTCGTTTAGTCCGTTTAACCCGATTTGCCATTCCTAAACGTCGGACTAGAATAAGTCCAGTCCATTTGATCCGGTAAAGGAATACTAGCCCCTAAACAGAGCTGATTCCTGACCAGAAAAAATTGTCTGTAAGCTGGCGCAGTGAAACTGGCTGAAGTAATGATTTTTTTGTTTGTGTTTGTTTTTTTAAACTTTGCTTACATTCAAAAAAGTCAGTCTGGATAGACAACTCTGCTTGTTTACTTAAAAATTGAGACAGACGTTACATATTATCATAAACCGGGATTGGGGTTTTAATCGTTGATTCTTTTAGGCGCAAAAAAGCTGGCCCAATCCTGCCCTGAGGGCTTCTATGCTGGCGACCGAGCCTGCTATAAGGTTCCCAAGCCTCCAATTTTGTCAAACTTACACACGGCAGCACAAATTTGTCGCGCTTTGCATCCTGATGCTAAGCTGCCGATGATGATCGATGAATGCCAGCAGATTGATTACGAACTCATGATGTTCGTCAATTTTTCTACATGTATAGCATCTTCTGCATGTGTGTACAATGGCAAGTTTAGCCTAAAATAGGAATGTGTGTTATACTCTGCCCTGTTATGTACCTACGTCGAATAAGTACCTGGGGCTATATTCGAGGCTGGAGCTTTATTCAAGGCTGGGGCTTTATCTTTTGTCCGTTTTCTGAAAGGGACCTTTCTTAAAATTTTTATTCATTCTACAGTATAGCAGTTGCAACGAAACTGAAGTTTTGCAGTGCAAAAAACTGCTACTGACATTAGCTGCCCTACCTGTTGAATTACTGTTAGATCAATATGTGAACCCTTGATTATAGTCCGACTATGTTTTCGATCAGTACCAAACAGTCATTTATGTTATCTGAATGTTACACTTGGATTCTGAACCCATGTGATTTCATTCAAGGCTGGAGCTTTATAATTTCGTGAGCCTATTCCCTGGGGTTTTATTCAAGGCTGGGGCTCTATTCAAGCCCGCTGCTTTATTAGAGGTAATACGGCACTCTTGGTTGGACGAAACGATTTGGTCAAAGTTGCACAATTGCTGCGAGAAACTTGTCCTTGTCCTCCTTATCCCTATGTTCTTAAGGATTAAGTATAAACCGGACTTTAGAATAAACGAAAGCATTTTGTGTACGTTTAGATTGAATGACAGCTTTTGGGGTAAGAACAAGTTTCGTTCGGTACACAATATATGGATGATGCACGCAGAGTTTTGTTACGGTGCGGTTGCCCGACCATATTATGAATTGCTGAACGAGCCGTTTCTGGCTGACAATTGGACATCCTTTTATAACCAAAGTTGCCAAGCAAGGTAACTTGTTTTGTGCCCTTATTGTGCTGCATAAAAACACCGACTGAAATATTGAACTGAGTACTAATTGTTTTACTCATAACTCAGCAGCTGATCTGTAACGACGGTGATGTTCGAATTCTTAGTGTTGAGCAGTTACGGCCGCGTTTAATATTTCCTGAGGAATATTGACACTCTGGCGTCACAAAGTAGCAATTTCCTACTCAGCAGACGAGCTTGTTTTAATAGTACTAATTGCTATGCTTGTAGAGTGATATGAACGTACGTTATGCACACCTACTGTTTTTGTCTTTAATAATTACCTTATTACCTTACTATACTATATGGACTATACTATATCTAACTATACTATACTATATCTAACTGCGGAAACTAAAAAATTTTTGGTGGAACCTAAAAAAAGTTATTACCAAAAACGTGGTGGCTGAAAAACATCATTATGTGGTCAAAGACGTTTTTCGGTATATAAGTCAGCGTTAACGTATAGCTTTTTTGGTATGAAAGCCCGTCTTCTGCCCTATCTAACTTTGAAAACTAGAACCTTTTACGTGGTACCTGAAATAAGTTATGGTCAAAACTTCTTTTTAGAAAACAATTTTGTTCGAAAAAATTTTTCCGCGACTACTCACACCACAAACGTAATGACCAAAATTCGAAAAAATCGAAATCGTTATAACTTGCTTCAACGTTATAAAGGGGCTTTCGAATCATACTTCATCGTTATAAAGGGGCTTTCGAATGATACCTTACATGACGTTTACGGACGCAACGGCCTGTCACGAATGACAATTATTTTATACTGACCATTGGTCGCCGTTTACGTCGTTATCGACCTATCAATCGATAGCTCATGACCAATCCGGGCTTATAAAAGTAGTTTTGTGTCGATACCATAACCCGAAGTTATGGCTCCTGGAATTTTTCCTTTGGTGACTACCTGTAATCACCTCATATGCGATAAAATCGCATTGTAATTCAATTTTAAAACAAATTTTTAAAAATTTTCAAAAAAATTGTTGTTGTCATACAATAACTTACGTCAAGTTCTAGATTTGGTCGAACTAGTCTAAACTAGACGCACCAGACTTGTTTGAAATAAAGGTTATTTTGAAATTTGTTAAAGTAAAAATAACGTGCGTTATGACCATTGCAGTGCACTGTACAGTTCATAGTAATAGTAAGCTAGATTGAAGCTACTTTTAGTTTCATGTTTGGTCACCTTTAGTTGTACAAAAAGTCAACTGCACAAAACAGACATGTTGTTTTGCTAATTACCCGTTTCACCAAGAGTACATAATAGGAAGAGTATGACAATCTCTTATTGTCTTATTATGCCTTGGGCCTTGCCTCGCACTATGACTTGAACTGAGGGGGGTACCCCCCCTCAAAACCGTACATCACTGGGCTATTTTGCGCTCCGCATTGGACGCAAGGCCCAACTCACAATAGGGAGAATGTCATACTCTTATTATGTATTCTTGGTTTTACGAATAACGAAACAAATAGTGCGAAAGCGCCAGAACCACAATTTTATTCTGTGATCTCATAAACAGCAGAAAACCAGAGTAATTACCTGTTTCACACTTATGGATTTCACAAAGGTGTTTTTATTAAACCACTGGTTTTATGTACGTTTTGCATGATTTACACATAATTTCATTACGGAATCGCCTGACTTGTTACGAATTTCGTGGATTTTCTTAAAACGTGGTTCTAGCTCAGTTGTAATTGCAAACCTGCAGCATAGCAAGTTTCTGTTCTGCTTAAATTTCAATTGAGCTAAAACCATGGTTTAAGAAAATCTACCAAATTTGAAACGGATCAGGCTATATTTCATAATGAAATTATGTGGCGTACGTAAAACCAGTGGTTTACTAAAACCACCTTTGTGAAATCCACCCTTACGTTTTAGATACATTTATTTTACGGATGGATTCGGAACGAAAAAGCAATTAGTTTCGAGCATGTTAATGACGGATTTTTTCTACAGCGGAAATTCTGCTAGCAAAACTGCCAGTATGAAGCACCTATCATGTATGGCGATGTGCCAAATTCAAGAGGAACCCGATGCAGTTTGCGCCAAATCAGGTATTTAGGCTCAATAAATATGTAGTACCCTCAAACTATAGGTAAGCTGGTCAGAAAGCGTTATTGTCAACTTTCATCGTACAGCGGCCATAACTAAAATCTGATCTAAATTCGCTGGACCCTGAGACAAAAAGAAATACCCAATTTCATTACGAAAGGAACGAATTGTAAGCAGGAAAAGTACAGCGAGTAGTAACAAAAATCACGCCACATGTAATTTCTCAGGGTTCAGCAATTTTTGGTCAAATTTTAGTAGTTCTGTTAGAAGTTATCTAAACTGAAAAATGTATCAAAAAAGTTAAAAAAATGAAAAGTTATCAAAAATGCAAGTCGGTGTACGGTGGCAGACGCAGCGCGCACTACTGCCCACGGTGGGTTTCGGCCTTAGGAGAAAACTTTTCCCTATCCCTTAGCCTAACCTGACCGCCGGCGGGGCTTCAAAGTATGGTGAGCGGGGTCTTCCGTGCGGGCCGGGGTCGCCGGACACCGACTGAAATTCAGGGGCTTACTTAGTTTACGGGGCGAGGCGCAGTAGGCGCAGCGGAACACACGAAACACAGATACTCCACTTGGCGTGTAAGACTGAGCCAAAAGTGACCACAAGTCAACGCAGAAATTTATCATGTTTAATAAACCAAATGGGGTTAATGAACAGGGCCATTTGTGGCTGAAAGGCAGCAGAAAATATAAGAAATACAGTAACTGAGAGCAATTAGAATGAGTGTCTACTCAGCGCTAGAGCAGGGACCAGACTGACTGTACAACAAAAACCACCGTAGGATGAAGCCATACAACATTTTGCATTGCACACAAGAAATGTAATGTACGTATAAACAAGCACGTTTTGCGAGTAGGGTTAAATTAATTTTGATAAACTTCGTTGCACGGGTGAGGATATTCTTCGAATATAAAACGTGGCATCAAAAATTTTTAGAGCAAAGATTTTTATTCCGCCCGGAGGCGGAATATTTGAAAAAGGTTCGTAGCACCAAGAGTACACAGTTGGTGCTACGAGCCACCAGAGAGCCTATGCTTACCATAGGCCTAATATATTACACTCTTTTTTTCTGCCAATGGGGGCCTAGAATTGATAAACTAACCTGAAACTAAAACAAAATACGCAACAGTATTCTTCAATGCAAGAACTTTAACTTATTCTAAAATTTTAATTTTTTACTACGTACGTATGTTTTTCCGGACGGATTTCATTTTTCTCGTCCAAGCCCCCCTTGGTTGTCTGGAAGTTGACTGATAGGTAGCCTGGACATTAGCCATCCAATCAAGTAGATATGCAAATGAGTCAGGTATTTTTAGCCAATTAGTGGTTTTACTATCTACGTATATGACGAGGTAGCCAATCAGTAGGCTGTGGGGGGAGCTTAGTGAATTATGCAAATTAGTTTCACTGTGGGCATCAATTTGTCATTAATTAATCAGTTCAATGCCAGAAGTGGCTGCGGGAGGCCGCGATAGAAGAACGCTGCGACGCTGAAGAGTCGGACGGAAGAAAGAGGACCAGCAATGGAAGGACATGTCAACCGGCGGCGGCGGTGGCCCAGTGCCAGCAGGCAGGTGGACAGGGACGTACAGAGAAACGCCCACCGCCCACTTTTTATCCCAAGTGCCTTTTTCAGAGCAAAGGACTGATTTTAGAATAGCACTGGCGCTTGCGCCGTAAACTGTGCCCTGTATACCTCTGCAAGGTTATGTACATAGAATAGCGTAGGTAGAATGTACGTATTAGGGGACGTATTTCTATAGCAGCATCAAACCTTTACATATGTAGTTTGGATAGTACGTAATTGAACAACTGAAATATGTGAAGTTGGTCTTTATTGACTGAGACTGAAGTGCAAAATCGAATTAATATTCAATACTGAGAATAAATAAACCTTGGTTTTCCTGACCTGGGTAGTTGGCGTTTGCAAACAAACAGTAACCCAACTCTGTGTAGAGTGTACCATGCCATTATAATGGCCTTTGGCCAATTGGTCTTTGTTCGACCAGTAACACTATCATGTTGACCAGTTAACTGAATTAATGTTGCCCCAACCAAGCAGTAATCTATGGTGACTGCTCTCGTCGTTGGTGTTCGTGACCGGCCCGAATTTGTGGGCGGCAGCCCCGGCCAGCCGGTTAAAAACTTGATTACAAACGATTAAGCGAATAAAAACAGTTTACATTTCGTTAAAACACGTAATTAACATGGTTAGTTTGACCGATGGACCAAAATAGGCCGGCATAACAGCCGGATGACTAAGTTAAGTCGAAATGACACTTTTAATTTGGACTCTGGTTTTGCCTGAAGCTGCAGCCCGGCCGGCCGGCTAGCCGTTTCCAGGCTAGCTAGCCGGGCAAACTTCTGTGCCGTCCGCCCTCCCGGCCGTGCTTTGGTCCAGATAGCATTTCTGTTATGGCATGGCTCATATCCAACTAACTAAGTTGACCTTGATTCAAGCCGCAATTTATCCTGGCATGTTTGCCAACCAGACAAACTTAGACACCAACCAACAGCAGGCAAAGCTAGAGCCAGACTACAGCGGACAAACGTAGACTCTAACCAACAGTGGGCGATTCCATGGCCCTGACTACAGCAGTGAGCAGACTAACCAAGATCTCCTCAACTCGACCAACGGCAAAGCCAGAGCACTGACATTGACAACAGCGGACAAACCGATACCTCAACCAACGGCGGGCCAGAGCCAGATAATACAAACGACAGGGGAAACAAAAAGTCTAAAATCCCATCAGTAGTATATAGTGAGTTAATTGAGGGCACTTTGGGTCGGGAGCATATGGTTATTTTTTAGTAAGCAAATGGTTAATTTTTGGTAAATTCTTATTGTCTTATGTGTTAATCATAGGCGTGATTTATCGATTTTTATGGTTTTGCATGGTCATAGTTCTGTCTTTCGTGGTAATAATTTGGTCAGGCAATGGGCCGGCTGTCAAAAAAGTTATTGATCAATTTTATTGTTAATAACAAGCTAGTTTAGCGATTTTTGCGGGTTTGCATGGTCATAATTGTGTTTTTCCTGGTAATAATTTGTTTATGCGTTGGGCCGGGAGCGCGTCAAAAAAGTTATTGCTAAAATTTATTGTATTCTACCGACTAATTTTATTATTTTTTTACAAATTAATTTGTTTTATGTGTTTCATTTTTTAAAATTTTTGTTATTATATAATATTTAGTTAGTTTATTTATTGTTTAATGTTGTCATGTTAATTTTCTCCTACGCAATTTTTTTTGAGTGTACGAATTCTGATTTCATTGCTAATTACTACTAAGGGCCTTTTCATAAAAAGATTAAAAATATTAAAATTGATCAGCGATATTAAAAATATTAAAAGTGTTTAATCACGTTTTCATAAAATCAAGATTAAAAATTCACGCTGCATTTTTTTTTTTGTTATTTCATACCTGCCTGAATTTTTAATTCTTTTTTTTTTTTTTTATTTATTTTTTTGATTTTTATTTTTTATGAAAGGTAAAAAATTATTTTTTTATTGTTACATACCCCTGGTAAAAAATTATTCATCACTACATAGCTGATGGTTTCATGTATTACGGTGTAAGTATTGTGTAATAGCTAAATGACAACTGATATTACATTATCGATTGATCGTTATTACACAATTATTGTCTGGCTTCATTACGGCATGTTGTTAAGAAATGTACAATAGCGAGATTTGAACAAAACATATTTACCGTTATTACGTAGCTACTGTCTTAATGGAGGTATTGCTTTAGTATTGCGTAATAATAATGTAACAACAAAGATATTAATCGTTTATATGTAACTACTTCCTGGCTTGTTAGCGCCTTATTCATGTAGTAGTAACAACACAATATATTTATCGTTATAACATAGCTATCGTCTGGCTTACTTGCGCCAATGAGTAAGTATTGCGTAATAGTAATGTAATAACAAAGATATTAATCGTTTATATGTAGCTACTTTCTGGCTTGTTAGCGCCTTATTCATGTAGTAGTAACAACAAATAATAATAATAAATCAACAAATATTGACCGTTATTACATAGCTATTGCCTGGTTTAGTTGCGCCAATGAGTAAGTATTGCGCAATAATGTAAGAACAAAAATATTAATGGTGTGTATGTAGCTACTACCCATTTTCAGGGACTAAATATAGATATGTTCAAGCAAGCAGTTAGTCTTCCAGGAATTAGTATGATTCATATGTTTCAAACAACTCATCCACGACATATATTCACCCTTTGGAATCAGAAGAATTCACACTGGCATCATATTATCAAACAAAATATAGTAGGCGGTCCTAGCATAGTCTTTCATAGGTATCATGAAAAAAATAAAGACTGTGATACCAGGTGGTCAAAAGGCTTGTCGTAAACTGTTTGGTTACGACGCAAATGGCCTTTACTTGTAGAGTTTATGTCAGGATATGCCTACGGGAATGTACTATGTTTGGTCGGCAATAGAATAAAAGTTCAAAAGCACTCCAGGTTATACTTTTTGTCATAAAGAATTAGCGTGGTTAGAGATCATGAGAGAAAGACTTGAGCAAGAATTATATAATATTACCGGTGAAAGGCATACAGTACGCATCCAACACAGGTTTAACAGAGAACAAAAAATATTCTACAATGGCAATGCAAAGTATCAAGTTGATGGTTACGTATACTCATGTCCAGGACGTCAGCGACTAATTGTTTTGCAGTTTCATGGTTGTCACTGGCATCAGCATGAGAATTGTCCATTGAGGAGTAAAATGGATGATGAACAGGTACAGGAGATCAGGGAAAGACTTGACAGACAACGTCAGTTTTTCCAGATGCAGCAAGTAGATTATATTGAACAATGGGAATGTAGTTTTACTGAGTATCAGCAACCACAAAAGAAATCCTTGTCAGGTAAACAGTTATTGGCAGCTATACAGTCAGAACAGTTTTTCGATATAGTTGAAGTTGATATTGAAGTTCCTGATCAGATGAAATGCCACCGATATTCAAGAACGTCGAGGTAACACTAGATGATATTGGTCCAACAATGCGTGCGTATGCAAACCAACATAAGCTAACTGCCCGAAGATGTTTGATCGGTAGTTACTTCGGAAAACAAATCTTACTGGCAACACCATTACTGAAGAAATATTTAGATAGCGGACTCGTGGTAACCCGTATTTATCAGGCCGTACAATTCACTAAGGCCAGACCTTTTTCACATCTAATGGAAGAAGTTGCAGAACACCGTCGTCAAACAGACGTAGACCAATCAATCAAGGGCGAACTTTTTAAATTACAAGGGAACTCCTATTACGGTCGAACACTAACTGACGTGGAAAAGCATACTAGTATCAAGTTTACATCGGATTCTAACATGGCAAAATTTATTAATGACCCTTTTTACAAGACCCATGAAGATATTTGTGACGGTGTATATGAGGTGACAATGATAAAAAAGAAAATAAAGTTTGCACTTCCTAACATAATAGCATTCTTTGTTTACCAGTACGCAAAACCAAAGATGTTAGACTTTTATGACTTTTTGCAGTATTTTCTTGCAAGAGATAGTTGGTGCATGATACAGATGGACACTGATTCCTTCTATTTCGCTCTTGCACACGATTGTCTCGAAGACGCCGTAAATCCGATGTTAAAACTTCAGTATGAAAATCAGAAAAAGGACTTTCTTGCATTGACTAAGTATGACCAGCGAACTCCAGGACTGTTTAAGGAGGATTGTAAGGGTGACGGTATGATTGCATTAAACTTTAAAACATATATAGCTTGGTCTTATGATGAAGGACCTACAAAACCTTCCACAAAAGGCTTATCAAAAGTGACTAATAATGTGTCAGCAGAAGTATTTTCCGAAGTTCTTTTACGTCATCAACAAACACAAGGTGGAATTAACAATGGTTTTTCAGTGAAAAATAGCGAAATTTTACAATACCAACAACATCGGAATGCAATAAGTTACTTCTATCCTAAGCGTATTGTACAGGAAGTTCATGTGACAACAAAATCTTTAGCCCTGTAATGCGCTAAATAGTAAAAAAATGTACGATTAATAGACTGTACGAAAAACTAGACGTTGTACGAAAAATAGACGATTGTATGTTATCAATTCAGTATCGTTTATTTCTTACACCATGTATGTTTCATTGGTTATATTTATTGTTATGTTTTATTGTTGTCATAATTATTGTGTATTATTGTGTGATGAAACTGCAGTCTTGAAAATAATTAAAAGAAAATTAACTGGAAAAATTTACCGGAAATTTAATTTTACATTGAATTTAGAAAACCTTTACCATAAACTTCTGCAAATTACTGTGGTTCTATCAGGGCTGCTTTTCCTTACAAAAACATACAGAGTATAGTATATAAAAATAAAATTATCTAAATTATAATAACTGGACTACAATAAATTATTTTTAATTACAGTATTTATGTTTAAAACTTGAAAATAGCCCGTAGTACCCGCCACGAAGCAGAAATTCCTGTTTCAAATTGGTGCCTGACGAGTCTATTGGCAAAGACGAAACGGGTAAATGAGCATTTTTGCAATATTCTTTTAAGGTGGCGCTTAGGGAAACCAAATTTGGCGTTTAATTTTTTTCAGCTGCCTTTTTGATCATAATGTTTTGAAGAAAAGTTGTTCAGAATGAAAAGGGCTTTCATTTAATGTGCATATTGTGATAAAAAATTTTTTTCGAATTTTTTTGACAATTTTGTAACCGTAGCTTAAAATTTTTTGTTTCAATATAAAATGATCACTCATATCACTGAAATGTGCGGTTTCTTAGCTTTAAATTGATGTATTAAACATAAGAATACGTTGAAGCTTTGCTGAGTAATTTAGCCGTGAAAATGCAAATCAAAAGTGAAAAACCTAAAAAGCTGATAAATCTTCGAAAAAGTCAAATTTTTGATATAATTTCTCAAAAAATTGAGTATGGCTTTTGGTAACTTTTTCAACGGAAACATGCAGTCCTAGAAAAGGTCTAATTTTTGAAAAAGTGAAACGTGTGGGCAAACCTTACATTTTTGTGTAGCAAAATCGACTACTTTTTTTGGACCTGGGTCCCAGCTGCCGATTGCGATCGAGTTGAAAATTTGCACAATGAAAGAAAGAATATAAATGCAGACGTGAAAGTTTTTCGATTTTCAAATTTTGGCTCGCAGCACTTTTTGTAGTCGCTCAAACACGAAGGATTTTTGAAAAATCGTTTTTTTGCAAAATCAAAAATAGAAATAAAAAATCGAAGATCAATCACGTCTAGAGTTTTGAAAGATCTTTCTATTGATACCAAGATCGTCAAAATCGGTTGAAGTTTCGCTGAGCTAGGTCAAAAATAAAATTAGTGTGAATAGGAAATTCGACATGGTCATAAAATTTGACACATTCACATTAAAGTGCTGAAAGGTATTGTAAATAGGTTTTTTTGAGGTTTCTTTGGTGTAAAATCAAAATGGTATTAGTACTGACAGCAAGAGCTTAGCGCCAAACATGACTTTTTGAGGTGAGCGCCACCTTAAGGAAATGAGATTTTTTATATATTAATTAAAAAGCTCATTTCTTGAAAAGAATATCGCAAAAATGCTCATTTACCCGTTTCGCCTTTGCCAATAGACTCGTCAGGAACCAATTTGAAACAGAAATTTCTGCTTGGTGGCGGGTACGACAGGCTATTCAAGTTTTAAACATAAATACTGAAATTAAAAACAATTTATTGTAGTCCAGTTATTATAATTTAGATAATTTTATTTTTATATACTATACTCTGTATTTTTTTGTAAGGAAAAGTAGCCCTGATAGAACCACAGTAATTTGTAGAAGTTTATGGTAAAGGTTTTCTAAATTCAATGTAGAATTTAATTTCCGGTTAATTTCTCCAGTTAATTTTCTTTTAATTATTTTCAAGACTGCAGTTCTATCACACAATAATACACAATAATTATGACAACAATACAACATAACAATAAATATAAACAATAAAACATACATGGTGTAAGAAATAAACGATACTGAATTGATAACATACAATCGTCTACATGTTTATTTATTTTTTTACTCACCTTTTTTAGTTTACTATGATTGACAACAAAGCTTCAAATAAGTCATTTTGGTTTAGTATTTTCCTTTTTTTCCACCATTTTACTTTCATTTAACATTTTTTTACTCTCACTATTTTATTATGACACTTTCAAGTAACTGTGTTGAAAGGTTTGTAAGCAATAAATACATGTGTTTTGAAACATTAAACACGTTTTGAAACATTTTTTTACTAGTTAGCGCATTACAGGGCTAATAGTTTTGTTGTCACATGACCTTCCTGTACAATACGCTTAGGATAGAAGTAACTTATTGCATTTCGGTGTTGTTGGTATTGTAAAATTTTGCCATTTTTCACTAAAAAACCATTGTTAACTCTACCTTGTGTTTGTTGATGACGTAAAAGAACTTCGGAAAATACTTCTGCTGACACATTATTAGTCACTTTTGATAAGCATTTTGTGGAAGATGTTGTAGGTCCTTCATCATTAGACCAAGCTATATATGTTTTAGAGTTTAATGCAATCATACCGTCACCCTTCCATTCCTCCTTAAATAGTCCTGGAGTTCGCTGGTCATACTTAGTCAATGCAAGAAAGTCCTTTTTCTGATTTCCATACTGAAGTTTTAACATCGGATTTATGGCGTCGTCGAGACAATCGTGTGCAAGAGCGAAATAGAAGGAATCAGTGTCCATCTGTTTCATGCACCAACTATCTCTTGCAAGAAAATACTGCAAAAAGTCATAAAAGTCTAACATCTTTGGTTTTGCGTACTGGTAAACAAAGAATGCGATTATGTTAGGAAGTGCAAACTTTATTTTCTTTTTCATCATTGTCACCTCATATACACTGTCACAAATATCTTCATGAGTCTTGTAAAAAGGGTCATTAATAAATTTTGCCATGTTAGAATCCGATGTAAACTTGATACTAGTATGCTTTTCCACGTCAGTTAGTGTTCGACCGTAATAGGGGTTCCCTTGTAATTTAAAAAGTTCGCCCTTGATTCATTGGTCTACGTCTGCTTGACGACGGTGTTCTGCAACTTCTTCCATTAGATGTGCAAAAGGTCTGGCCTTAGTGAATTGTACGGCCTGATAAATACGGGTTACCACGAGTCCGCTATCTAAATAGTTCTTCAGTAATGGTGTTGCCAGTAAGATTCATCCATTTTATTAACTTCTTGTGATCTTTGACCCATCTTCTGTCCTCCTGACTATTATTGTTTCCACTATCAATACACTTTTTTAAGAAATTCACAATGTCACCATAGTACTTCATCAATTCTGCGAAGGCTTGAGACGATACTGCATTAAGATAGGTATACATATCTCTCACAATGTCTTCTGGTTGACCAATAAAACATTTAGGCTTACCATAATCAGGTACATTGGAAATTACACTGACACTGACTGGTACGAGAGTATTAGTGTAAGTAATTTTGGCTGTCGATTGATCTATTGGTAGAAATAACGCTTCGAAATCAAATGCTGCCCTGAATGGATAATTTCCCTGAGGAACACTAAGACCATCCTCTCTAAGGTCCTGATGAATAGTCTTAGGAAGTCCGAATCCACCACTAGGGAATATATATTCTGGTTTATCACCTTTGCAAGTTTCCACATGCCGATTTAAATTACCCTTGCGATCAAAATATTTCCCACATGTCTCACATCTCCAAATTTTGCAATACTGTTCAAAGTCTGTGATTAAACTAAAATGATTTTCGTACAAGTTAAGGTAAATTGTACTGTCATATCCACCACTTGAATATCTTACTGTCTTTCCATGCGTGCTGACGTACTTGTTTCATTAGGTAAAAATACTAGTTCATACACATTAAATTCTCCAATTGCTCGAGTTCATATAATTATACTCCAAGAAATTCGTTACTACTGGCAATATTTTTATAACGACACCATAGCCGAAATAGATTTTTAGATTCTTTTTCAACACATCTCGCATTATTATTCAATTTAGTCGCTAAACACCGGAAAAAACATAAATTGTCTGAGTAAGGCCGTTTGGTGTTAGTTGTGGTTGCTAAAGATTTAAGGGGGTAGTGTCGCGAAAGCAGTCGATTTTGCGTGACTATAAAACTTTTTCAATAAAAGATAGGTCAATGTTCTTTATATATTCTAAAAACATGTTTCAAGGAAATTATTTTTGCCAAGTTTCAGAAAAATTGATGCGGCATACAGTTAGCAGTGAAGTCGCAAAGTCGAAAAAATGACGTTTTGAAAACCTATTCACATTCGATAATTTCGTCACAACTAAAAACTTTTTGTTTAGATTCTTTACAGAAACTAAAAGCACATATACTCTAGTTTATGCACACAAAATTTAGTGCAAATTGCTTGAGTGGTTGTGGAGTAATGCTTGTTTGAACTGTGAAACTGTGCGTAACCTGTAAAGTACTCACAGCAATAATGATAAATTGTAAAAAATTTAGACACCTATTTTGAAATCAAAAGAAAAACAAACCTTCAATTTTTATTTTTCTTATTTGTGGCAAAAAATTGTGCGTCAAAACATTACATGTACTTCACAAGCTGGCCAATCTGATATCTGGCTTGATTTTTTGAACTTTTATGTCTCTATTGTGTGATGTCTGGCTCACAAATGGTGATTGGTTAAAAATATTGGTAAATATTGGTAGTCTAGTGTCTGGCTGTATTTATTTAACACCATATGGCATTTCACTAGTTTTTCAGTGAACGTACAATTTCAAAGCAAAAAGTTCTCCTTTTGCAGCCTATGAGCAAAACTGCTTTGGCGACACTACCACCTTAACTGCTGGTTTTCGCGCAATTCCTGAAGGAAGTTTAACTGGTGTACCTATAGGAGCTTGAGGATTCTTCGACACATACACTGTCATGTTCGTTAATTTTTCCAGTGCAAACTTTGTATTTGGACGTTGCTGAAAAAGTTGGTTTTCAAAATCTTTTGAATGAAACGTTTTCATCATAGTCTGAAATTCTTCTCTACTGTTAATCATATGTGGTCGAGCAAATACAGTGGTCAATTAATCATATAACCAAATGCAATACAAGTAGCTACATATAAACGATTAATATCTTTGTTATTACATTACTATTACGCAATATTTACTCAGTGGCGCAAGTAAGCCAGACGATAGCTATGTTATAACGATAAATATATTTTGTTGTTACTACTACATGAATAAGGCGCTAACAAGCCAGGAAGTAGCTACATATAAACGATTAATATCTTTGTTGTTACGTTATTATTACGCAATACTAAAGCAATACCTCCATTAAGACAGTAGCTACGTAATAACGGTAAAAATATTTGGTTCAAATCTCGCTATTGTACATTCCTTAAAAACATGCCGTAATGAAGCCAGACAATAATTGTGTAATAACGATCAATATCAGTTGTTATTTAGCTATTACACAATACTTACACCGTAATACATGAAACCATCAGCTATGTAGTGATGAATAATTTTTTACCAGGGGTATGTAACAATAAAAAATAATTTCTTAGTAGTAATTAGCAATGAAATCAGAATTCGTACACTCAAAAAAATTGCGTAGGAGAAAATTAACATGACAACATTAAACAATAAATAAACTAACTAAATATTATATAATAACAAAAATTATAAAAAATAAAACACATAAAACAAGTTAATTTGTAAAAAATAATAAAATTAGTCGGTAGAATATAATAAATTTTAGCAATAACTTTTTCGACGCGCTCCCGGCCCAACGCATAAACAAATTATTACCAGGAAAAACACAATTATGACCATGCAAACCCGCAAATATCGCTAAACTAGCTTGTTATTAACAATAAAATTGATCAATAACTTTTTCGACGCGCTCCCGGCCCATTGCCTGACCAAATTATTACCACGAAAGACAGAATTATGACCATGCAAAACCATAAAAATCGATAAATCACGCCTATGATTAACACATAAGACAGTAAGAATTTACCAAAAATTAACCATTTGCTTACCAAAAAATAACCATATGCTCCCGGCCCAAAGTGCCCTCAATTAATTCACTATACACTACTACTCCCATCAATTAAATATGGTAAAGAGTATAGTGTATAATTAACGACAATGTGCACCAGTTGTTTGATGAACCTAGCATCTATACTAATTACGACTTACGAGTAACTTCAGCTCAAACACTGACTGAGCTTAAGCCAACAGAGTCAGCCTTGTGTCGAACAGCTACATACCTTTGGCAAACAGGTTGGACTTGGAGTTGACTTGAACAGGGAACAGCAACTTTACTTTGGCCAACAAAATTACATACTTCATAGCTTTGACTCAAACAGTATCACTAGGTTTGCCGACAAACAGGATTCAACTGTGGCTTATAAGCTATGCTATAAGCAAACAGCTATGCTACTTAGCCAACAAACTGACATAGCTTTGGCTCAAACAGCAACCCTACTTTGGCCAACAAATTGTCATAGCTTTGGTTGAAACATCAATGCTACTTGGCCAACAAGCTGAGATAGCTTTGGTTAACACTGTGACCTCACTTTGGCCAACAAACTGAGATGGCTTTGGCTCAAACAGCAATGCTACTTGGCCAACAAAATGAGATAGCTTTGGCTCAAACAGCGACTCTACTTTGGCCAACAAATTGACATACCCTAGCTTTGGTTCAAACAGCAATGCTACTTGGCCAACCAACTGAGATAGCTTTGGCTCAAACAGCAACCCTACTTTGGCCAACAAACTGACATAGCTTTGGTTCAAACAGCAATGCTACTTGGCCAACAAACTGAGATAGCTTTGGCTTAAACAGCAACCCTACGTTGGCAACAAACTGACATAGCTTTGGTTCAAACAGCAATGCTACTTGGTCAACAAGCCGAGATGGCTATGGCTCAAACAGCAACCCTACTTTGGCAACAAATTGACATAGCTTTGGTTCAAACAGCAATGCTACTTGGCCAACAAACTGAGATGGCTTTGGCTCAAACAGCAACCCTACTTTGGCCAACAAATTGACGTAGCTTTGGTTCAAACAGCAATGGTACTTGGCCAACAAACTGAAATAGCTTTGGCTCAAACAGCAACTCTACTTTGGCCAACAAATTGACATAGCTTCGGCTCAAACAGCAATGCTACTTAGCCAACAAACTGAAATAGCTTTGGCTCAGACAGCAACCCTATTTTGGCCAACAAATTGACGTAGCTTTGGTGCAAACAGCAATGGTACTTGGCCAACAAACTGAAATAGCTTTGGCTCAAACAGCAACTCTACTTTGGCCAACAAATTGACATAGCTTCGGTTCAAACAGCAATGCTACTCAGCCAACAGACTGAGATAGCTTTGTTCAGCACTGTGACCTCAGTTTGGCCAATAAAACTAATTTGGCCAACTTTGGCCAAAACACTTTGGCTAAACGGTGACGGTGTATCCCTGGGCCAAACTCTAACAATAAGTTAGTTACCAAAAACTTACGGTGGACTGCAAAAAATCGGATTAACTTGAGCCTGAGTTGGAGCTAAACTCCAGTTAAATCGGTTTAGTTAAGTCCCAGCTGAATAGCAGCTAAACCCCAGTTTTCAACTAAATCTTAAGCGCCAACTGCGTTAATCTTCATTGGTGCAGCGGACTTAAACCGATTTAAGCAATTTAAGTCTGAGCTGTATCAGTTTAAACTAATCGTCAGCTAATCCGATTTGGTGCAGTCCACCATTAATGTTCCATAATTTATGCTAATGATGATGATGATGATGATGATGATGATGATAATGATGATGTGATAATTTGTGCATTCAGTGCTGTAGTAGCCTATTTAATTTCTAGCCTAATCTACCTATCGTGTGTCCTTGACTTGCACATAACAGTTTTGTCTGGGCAATCTGTAAGTTACATAGATACATAGGTTAGGCAAAAATTGCGTGTCAAGTTCCGCTGCAATGTCGCTTAGCAGGAGACGTTGTATGAAATTAATATTTTGACGAATGAATTGTATTCTAACATATATTTTACACTATAGAGAACCTGGAACTTATGCTCTACTAAAAGCTATACCTACACTATAAAGATTGTGTCTAACGTGTAAAAAAGAGCCAGTCGTGTACGGTTGAATGTACAGCGCAATGACACCGTTAACCGTTGCACGGAGCAGTTGCCGACGTCATCTAAAGTCAATCCTTTACGGTTCTGACGTGCTGATAAACAGTCGATAAAACATTACTGCAACATAGTTCGTTACAACAGTGTTGCAACGTGACAGCCGCACAGAAAATATTTTCTATCATCGGATTATCAGTTTACAGTAGCCAGTATGCTGGCCGACTATTACCATCGCATACGCATTACACTTTACACTAGCTACTGTTGTTACAGCACAGTTTAATACTGGAAGATTCACTATTAGGTATACTTACATATTGTAATGAATTGACTATGAACAAACGCTGTAGCCTACATAACCACAAACACAGCATGATCGACACACACACACCCACACATTTAACGTATTTTTTCGACCTACCTAATTGTGCAATGTAAATTAACACTGCCATGACAGATACATGTAAATCAACGTTCTGTACTATAGTATATACGGGGCGGCAGACGCCGCCGCGTAAAGAATGAGTTAAATTACTATTAATGTTTAGAACGTTGCAATGTTGGTTTTTATCATTTCAGACGATTACAGATATATATCTGGATATGGACAAAGCGTTCATGTTTCGTCTTTGATTGACATCCAAAACTTGCAGTCTCAAACTTTGAATCACTTTTTTTCAAATGTCAATCCTTATTCCTTTCTACACTTTGTTGACAATTTTTTTGTAAGTGTTAAGCCTGGTTCATACTTGTTCTTGCTCTAAATAATCGAGTTTGGGCGAAAAATTTTTTAGTCAAGTTTTCGTTAGTTAGCTCAAGAAGAAAAGTTGTTTAAAATCAAACTAGCTTTCATTTGATGTATATAACGTCTAATTTTGATCAACGTTGCCAATTTTTCAGTAGAAAAAATCTTTAAATCGATATACCAAAAAGTTCTATGTGGCTTTTGGTACTTTTTAAAACAGTTTGTGTAGCTAATCGCTCGTTGCAACTTTTCAAAATGTCGTTTTTGTAGGCAATCTTTTTAAAAAAATTTCCAAAATACGTTGACCAACATTGACTAAAATACACTTTTTCTCATTTCTCATTTACTACTTTTTGGCTTCTGGAATATTTCTTAACGGATTTTAGTGCAGAAAAATTATCTATACTTTTTGGAAAATACGTATGTGTAGGCAAACTTCAGGTTTTTGAAATTGGGCTATGGAGCTCATTTTTTAAGTTTACTGTGATCTGCAAAAACCGATCCAAATGAAATTCTGCACACTGTTAGAACAGACGTATATGAAGGCGCCGAATTTTTTGAATTGTAATTATTATAATTTGCCTCAACATGACAAGCTTTTTAAAACGTCACTTCTGGCTGACTTATTTAATCTGTCAATGACTTGTGGGGTAGTTCCAGTCGCTTCGAAAAAAGGCAAAACTATTCCCAAGTTCAAGAAAAAAAATTGCAGCGACCCAGTAAACTAATGCTGATCTAAACCCGGCCCTGTTGACCTATTGCCTACTATTTCTAAGATAATGGAAAGCTACATCGCCTTTGAGTTGACGTCTTTTCTGGATAGAAACGCCATTTTGTGTGAAGACCAATACGGATTTTGTAAACATCGGGCCACCGTGCACCCGCTTCTGCTTATCTCCAAATCAGTCACTAACGCCTTGGACTCTGCCCAGGAAGCGCGTATCGTGACTCTGGACATAAAGGCGGCATTTGATACTGTATGGCATAAGGGACTCCTCCACAAACTTCATCACTGCGGAATCCATGGCAATTTCCTCAACTGGCTCGGTAACTACCTACATGGGAGAAAACAGGTTTTTACATTGACGGTATAGCCACTTCGGAGAAGCCAGTGCTGGCTGGCGTGCCCCGGGGGTTTCTGGGTCTATTGCTGTTCCTACTTTACATCAATGATTTGGCCTAGGTAACGACAAATCCAGTTGTCATGTCTGCTGATGACATTACGATTTACACCATTTTCGCCGAAATAGTCAGGACAGCAGCGACAACCATGCTAAACGCAGACCTACACCGCATAGTCACATGGAAAGAAATATGGCTACTAAATTTCAACCCCACAAAGTGCCAGGACATGCACGGCCGTCGATCAAAGCACGCTACGTATATACAACCGCTCAATTCGGAAATTCCTGAAATTTGGAAATTCAGTTTTCTGAAGGGTCTTTCTTATGGGCCACGTTGTCCTCTGACATGAAATGGACTGATCAAATTATAAACAAAACGGAAAAGGGGGCTCGACTGATGGGCATGCTAAGACGTTCTTCTGGTTGGCTTAACAAAACCGCCAGCGCCCATGTATTAAAATCTGCCATCAGACCCATTCTCAAATACGTCGGCTGCCTATGGACAAATGCACCAAATTATGCTTTCAAATGCATAAATGCCTTAGACAATGCAAACTGCCCGCTGCAGCTAGCACCTCAGGGCAACTTTGATACTATGCGGCATTGGTGTGGTGGCAGAACTTTTGTTAATCAGCAACTAGTTTCCGTAACTGCTCCAAATTATTGCTGTGACCTTCTGCCACCCTTGCGACCGCACACTCGCAACACCAGATACACCAACTCACTTACTTGCCAAATCCAACACCAGTCACCATCTTAACAGTCTTATTCCCTTCTTTACGCGCATGTGGAACCGACTACTACAAGACCTAGCATCGAAAACGGATTCCCCAGCCTTCCGACGCAAACTGCACCGCCACCTGTTTCGAAACTAATCAACCTCGGTTGTCTTTATCTTAAACTATCTTATAGCAAGAGTGCGTAATAAGAAGAGTATGACACTCGACCAGTTCCTGGGAGGGGTCGGAATTACAACCTGCGACCAATAACTCCAAAAACAGACCACGAATTGGACCATAGTACCCTCCCCCCCACAAATTAGACCACGGTTCAAAAAGTGGCGGGGGCACCCCCCACATTTTGTACCCCGGTCTGAAAATTGACCCTAGTGCCAAATTACCAAAATTTTGCTCCAAATGCAGTTTTCGGCCTATCCGAGCCCTACTCAACCTCAGCTTTTGGCTTGTTGGGTTTCCGACCCCTGCGAAGCAGGGTACAATCCATTGCGTTCGTTTTCGTGTATACTTTTGTTGATGTTTCGAAACATTAAGGGTCCGTTCTTGTGAACTTGAAACTTATGCAAAATAAAAGCCTAAAAGGGCCCACGGTTTTGTGTTTGTAGGGCTTTCCATTCTTCGCTCCTATTAATCAAAATTGTAGGCAATCACGCAACATGACCTTCCATATTTCGCTCCTTGTGGTTACGCAAACGAAAACCCTTGAAGGGTTAGAAGATTCAGTAGGCTCCCACCCCCTCTTCCCTACCGGTTTTAGGGTTTGTAGAGCTTTTCATCTCTCGCTCCTATTAGTCAAAATTGTAGGCAATCACTCAATATGACCTTCCATTCTTCGCTCCTAGTGGTTACGCAAACTGAAACCCCACAAGGAATAGAAGATTCAGTAGGCTCACACCCCCCCGGTTTTTGGGTTTGTAGGGCTTTTCATCCCTCGCTCCTATTAGTTAAAATTTTAGGCAATCACCCAACATGACTTTCCATCCTTCGCTGCTATTGGTTACGCAAAATGAAACCCTAGAAGGGTAAGAAGATTCAGTAGGCGCCTACCCCCCCCACCCCCTCCGCTTTTCGAATTTGTAGGGCTTTCCATTCTTCGCTTCTATGAGTCAAAATTGTAGGCAATCATCCAACATGACTTTCCATTATTTGCTTCTCCTATTGGTTACGGAAAATGAAACTCTAGAAGGAATAGAAAATTCAGTAGGCGCCCACCCCCCCTCCTTCCGGTTTTTGGGTTTGTAGGGCTTTCCATTCTTCGCTCCTATTAATCAAAATTATAGGCAATCACCCAACATGACCATCCATTTTTTGCTCCTAGTGGTTACGCAACCGGAAACCCTTGAAGGGTTGGAAGATTCAGTAGGCTCCCACCCCCCCTTCCCCACCGGTTTTAGGGTTTGTAGAGATTTCATCCCTCGCTCCTTTTAGTCAAAATTGTAGGCAATCACACAATATGACCTTCCATTCTTCGCTCCTAGTGGTTACGCAAACTTAAACCCTAGTAGGGTAAGAAAATTCAGTAGGCGCCCACCCCCGCTCCATCCGATTTTTGGGTTTGCAAAGCTTTCTATCCCTCGCTCCTATTAGTCAAAATTGTATGCAACCCAACCAACATAACTTTCCATTCTTCGTTCCTATTGGTTAGGCCTTAGCCAAGCCTAAGTTCGTGCCTAGAGCTACGGAATAAAAAAGTACAAATATTTTCAACAAATTAGACAATAGCATAAAATAGCGCCTAATTAGCGCAAATAGCACCCTCTGGTGCTATAAGCGCTATTTTTTAAGCCTACGAAATAAATAGCGCTTATAGCACTTTGATGCGCTTTTGTTTTGCTATACGCGCTATTGTTTATATCGTCTACCAGAACACAACAAAAATTTAAAAATAATTTAAAAAAATTTTTTCAATTTATTGAAGGACCGTATACTTACTAAAAAATTGTTGTGCTATATGCGCTATTTATGCGCTATTTTTTTATATTGACATCCAGAACACAAATAAAAGTTTTAAAATACTTTTAAATTTTTTTGTTTATTGAGGGATTGTATACGTACTAAAAAGTACAAAAATGTTTAATAAGTTAGCCAATAGCACAAAATATTGCCCGCTATTCAAGATCAGCATCACTATTTAAAATGAAATTAACACAAACACCAATGGGCCAGCGTAGCTCAGTTGGTAGAGCGTTATGCTAGGAAAATAGCAATGGGCGGTTCGAATCCCCCTGGCCATTTTTCTGTAGAAGTTTCATCCATATTCGAAAAATAGCACATATAGCACCTTCGATAGCGCTTATAGCGCAAATAGCGCATATAGCACTCCCAAAAAGCGCTATAGCGCAAATAGGGCATATAGCACCTTCCATAGCACATATAGCGCAAATAGCGCATATAGCATTCCCAAAAATCGCTATAGCGCAAAGAGCGCATATAGCAAGTTCCATAGCGCTTATAGCGCATATAGTGCATATAGCGCAAAAAAAGTGCTATAGCACAAAATGTGCTATTTCGATTTCGCTTACACACGCTCGTTACCCACTTTCCTAATAAATAAAATAACTAAAAATGTGTCGCTACTAACTAAAATTCAATAAATATTGCACCTCGGCCAGGGCCCACTTTTTCGAAAAAATGTTCTCCGTTTAAGTTCTCCGTTTAAAAGTTCTCCGTTTAAGTTCTCCGTTTAAATGTTCTCCGTTTAAAGCTTTTTCGTTTAAATGTTCTCCGTGTATTTAAACGGAGAACTCGGCTTCTCCGTTTATTTAAACGGCGAACCTATATGATTGCACGCACATATTTCAAAATGTTCTCCGTTTAAGTTCTCCGTTTAACATTTTTAGATTTTTCGAAGCCAACGATCTGAATTTAAACGGAGAACTTATCTATTTTCCATTGCAATTTTTTGAAGCTCTCCGTTTAAGTTCTCCGTTTAAATGTTCTCCGTTTAATTAAACGGAGAACTCTAGTTCTCCGTTTAAATTGATATTTCAATGAAAAATGTTCTTAATTTAGAATGGTCTCCGATTAAAATGTTCTTTATTTCAATAGTTCTCCGTTTAAATGTTCTCCGTTTTTAAAAACGGAGAACTTTTAAACGGAGCTAGCGACCTCCGTTTCTTTAAACGGAGAACTTGCTTGTTTAATTAATGGCTGTGCTAGATCTTTTTCAGTTTCTCTACGAATTACTATTTGCAACACTAAAATGCAATTCTGCGAGTTTGCTAATTGCAACACTAAAATAACTTTAACGTTGTAGGATAAAGGTGGTAGTCGCGTTTCGAAGTCTTTGTGATTTCTATGCAAACTTTGCGCTCACAGAATTCAAGTTACAAAGAAAGCCTCAGCACAAATTTTTGGCATAGCACTGTAAAGGTCAATAACCAGAGGCATTTTGTATCACTTTTTTTAAGTTTCACCTGTGGACATTTTCAAAGGGCTTTAAAATACAAGAAAATATGTTAAATTTTTGGTGCGATTGTTTTCATGCTAATTACTTAGTAAGTTAAATAGTTATTTATTAAAACAAAACTGGGGGAGATGCCTGGGGTTAAAACATGTCAAAAACCGTACCAACTTTCAGCCTCAACAGCTAATCGTATGATTCAGAGCTGTGGCGCAAACTGTTTGTAAAAAATCCAAATAAAAGGATCTTTCTTTAGCCAAGCCACTTGTACTAAAAATTAGGGATGTACCGAAAATTCGGTATTCTGCTTTCGCCCGAAAAACTGGTATTCGGTATTCGGTACCGAAAAGTCAATTTTCGGCCGAATACCAAATAATTAGGAAGTCAAGGAAATATGTAAATCAAGTAACGTTTTTCATTCATTCATTCATTCATTTTTCACAATTTATCATTATTGCTGTTACTACTTTATAGTTTACGTACAGTTTCACTGTTCAAACAAGTATTACTCCACAGCCGCTACAGCAATTTGCACTAAATGTTGTGTGCATAAACTACAACATATGTGCTATCAGCCTGTGTAAACAAACTAAACTGAAAAATTGATTAAAGTGACGAAAATATGGATTGTGAATAGGTTTTTTTAAACGTCATGTTACTGACTTTGCGACATCATTGTAAACTACAGCTAAGTCTTTATTTGAGTGGAAAGAAAAATGAAAGAAAAAGAAAGAAAACTTTAATTAAAAGAAAAGTGCAAAAAAAATTTAAAGAAAAATGAAAGAAAGAAAGAAACTCTGCAAGAAATGAGAAAAAAATTTTAAAGAAAGGAGAAAAAAATTGAAAAAAAATTGAAATAAAAGAGAAGAAATGAGAAAAATTAGAAAAAAAATGAAAGAAAAGTACTAACGAGAAATTTAGAGAACTGCAAAAGAAAATGGATTGGCGCAGATGTATTACAAAATTAAAGTGCGCGCGCAGTCTGGCTGCAAATTTTCTGGCTTAGAAATTACGTAAGTATAAATTGATTGATTATGTTATTGCCTCATCGACTTGAGAACAAAAATTATATATAACTACAATTTATAATCTGGGCAGGGGGAAAGCCCCTTCTTCAAATTTGGGGACGTACCCCTATCAATTAAAACATAAAAGGAGACAGACACAAAGTGTATCTTCTAAAATTTGTCCACCCGGACATTATTATCCGGATAAAAGTAAAAGTATTACACAAGTTATGTTCTCCAAACCAAACACTTATGTCCACTTTGTCCGGATAATTAGTATTTGGGGGACAAATTTTGGGAAAAAACTTTTTTATCTGTCACACCCAAAAAACTTTTTTATCCGTCATACCCCCTTAGAAAGTTAGAAAACTTAAGTTTGTTTTGTTTGACTTGGTGGACTGCAGCACCTGTCAAAAATATATCAGTGTCACTTTGGCGGTCTGTGTCAATAGACGATTAGCGTAGATAAAATAAATGCGAATTAAAGAAACCACCAAGAAAAGGAAAGAAATTGTAAAGTAAATGCAAGAAAATTTAAAGAAAGAAGCCGGAAAGAAAGAAAGCTGGAAATAAAACTGAAAGAAATAATTTAAAGAAAAATGAAAATGAAAGAAAAGAAAAATGAAAGAAAATTTAATTTAAATGAAAGAAATTTGTACTCAAATAAAGACCTAGCTGTATATGCTGCACCAATTTCGCTGAAACTTGGCAGAAATATTTGCCTTTAGATAGATTTTAGAAATATAGAAAAACAATTTCTAACATTTCAGTGAACAAGTTTTACAGTCGCGCAAAATCGACTGCTTTCGCGACATTACCCTCTTAAATAAACGGAAAACTGAAGTTTTCCGTTTAAATAAACGGAGAACTATAGTTCTCCGTTTATTTAAACGGAGAACTCTGAGATCTATTTTAGAAATCTTCCCAAAATAATTGTTCTAAAATTTTTAGAGTTCTCCGTTTAAATAAACGGAGAACTAGAGTTCTCCGTTTATTTAAACGGAGAACTTTGGAGTTCTATTTTAGAATTCTTCCGAAAATAATCGTCTAAAAATAGCGAGTTCTCCGTTTAAAAAAAACGGAGAACTTTTAAACGGAGAACTTTAAACGGAGAACAATTAAACGGAGAACTAAAACGGAGAGCTTCGAAAAATTGCATTTAGCAGAATCCATGTTCTCCGTTTAAATTCAAATTTGAGGGTTTCGAAAAAATGAAAAATGTTAAACGGAGAACTTTAAACGGAGAGCTTTTAAACGGAGAACTTAAACGGAGAACATTTTTTTCGAAAAATTGGGCCCAGATAATAGTTGAACCGGGCTTTGCTTGCAGTTTTCATTAACTCTGAGGTTATAATCATACTTGTTCTTATCATAGCCAATGTTTTCAGCCAATGACCCGTAGACCTTAAGTAGCTATTAACGTAACAAATGGTGATCAGTTACATTTTATAAAATAATCGCAATGGCTGGTCAGTACAGCTGAATAAAGTTTGCCAAATGCCTTTTCGCAGTGTTTACCTTTTAGTTTTTAATGGATGGGATGTCAGTGCACGATTGATTTATCATTTATTATTTATCCTATTCCCTATTGTATAAACCTATCTTGTGTCAAAATCATAAAAGTCTGAGTTTTAAACTCAGTATATAAAGTACATTGCAAAAAGAAGTTTCCAATTTGTTACTGGTAACATTTGTTACCAGAAAAAGACGAAGCTTTGTCCAAAAGGTCCAAGCTTTGTCCTAAAAGACAAAGCTTGGTCCAAAAAAACAAACGTTTATCCAAAAAGACAAAGCTTCGTTACCAAAAAAAGACGAAGCTTTGTCCAAAAGAACCAAAGTTTGTCCTAAAAGACGAAGCTTACGTAACTTAGTAACTGTAAAGTAAACTGTACGTAGTAACCCATCTTCCTTTCGTCTTGATAATACCTATTTTGCTATCTAAACACAATGTACAGTTGCTCTTGTTGTTCATTACCTTTATTTGATTGACAAGCATCAGAAATCAGAAAATAACAAACATTGGACCGCATTAATACAATTACAACAGTAATTTTTTGCTTATTGAAAGACGCTGGGTTCTGTATTTATTCCTATTAGATTCTGACTGCCATTTTCTGTGCAGTGAGATTAGTCTGCCACTACCGTCTTCACAAGTGGCTTGTGTGGCGCCTCCCGCCCTGAAGCTGTGGGTGCCCTCTGTTTTCGGGTCGGTTTATGTTAAGCTGACGGCATGTTTAACGAGAAGTCAAGCTGCAGAATAAGTCAGTTTTTCCCCAGTGAGAATACACAATTTTGTTTCTGCTTTCAATGCAATTTTTTGAAATAAATGCTGACCAGTATTTAGGTTCAGTCTTCTAAGAAGAGCGAATTGTCTCAAGAACGTCACGGGACAGGTTTGTTGCTGTCGCTGTGATGTAGACGTTGGGTGGGCTAGGTTCAAGATAATGGTTTCAATAGTTTCTTTTGTTAGTGCTACTTTTCGTTGGATAGGCCTTGGGTAAACTCTCTGCAGCCCAGTCGCAATAAGGGATACTTGCGGTTCCGAGTCAGAGTCTTGAAAATTGCTAATTTTTGACGTCCATTTTAGGGCCGCGAGAGCTTGCGGTTTTCATTTTGCGGATCCAGTAGCCTGGGTGTGTGAGACTAGAAACGATGCTACGTGGAGTGTTGTAGTGGGAAGGAGTCGTTTGGCTCCGACGATGAATGAACAAACGTGTGAAATGAATCGGGCGAAACTGCCCAAGTAGCGGCGAAGCGTGTTATTGCTAACAGCGGAAAGAGCATAGTGGATCGCTTCTACAGCGAGTGACGGTGATGTTTTAGCCAACCCATTCCGCACAGCCAATAAGATCTGAAATGAGCAGCTATTAGTAATTTTGCTGTATGCGGGTGGGTAGGTGGGCACTGGGCAATGGCTCGCCTAATGTGTTCACAATGCGTTTACTTTGTCAATCAGTATAGGCAAGTGAAGTGGTGCTGACTAGTTTTGCCTGTTTAAATATTGATACTGCAACTCATTTGCATAATGATTTGGATTGTGAAATATGGCCAACTGATTGCAGCAGAAATTGTGCGTACTCCGCAAACTACATCATTATTCATGAAGACTATGAGTGAGTGCGTTGACGTAATGGATACAATTGGTCACACATAAGCTGACATTCACAACCTAGCACTAAAGGTTTCACTAAAAGTTAGTGAAACACTTAAAATTAGCCTCCAAACACAAAAGTTAAAGTATTTCCAGCTGAAATTTAAGTGTTTCCCTAATGTTTTTAAGGGGAAGTTTAGTGTTAGGTCAGGCTGTGAATTGCAGCCCATTTTTTAAGTAATCATGACACTAGAATCACTATCACGATAGTGATCGACCGCTCATAATAATATACCGATAATAATACGACCGACCGATAATCACGCTCATATACTCATCAGCCAAATAGCTATACCCACATACCGTCAATTTAATTAACGTTAATGTATCAATTTCAGCATCATTTTCCAAAACATTTGGAGACTTTTGCGCTGAAAATTATCCTATCTAAAAGCCGTGTTGTAGACGTATTAATTCGATCTGTTATGAATGAAACGGATCAGCCATTTGGGCATCTATTCGGCAAGACGCATACTCACCTCATAAAAAATTGCATGTTTGATCACGGCCGCTGTGACAAGTAAGCTGGCGAAAACGAAAAATAACTGTTTCAAATCAAGTATTTCAAGAAGACATGCATCAGATAATAATGTAACGGCTGAATATGCTATCAGTAACACTAAGTAACAATAGAAGGGCCTAACCTCTAGCAATAGCCATAGAATTAGAATTAGTATGTCACGTGATGTCGATAAATCAGTCTTATTAAGAGTTTATAATAGGGAAGAGCATGAAACTCTTCCCTATTCTAGCTAAGCGGCTGGAACGATGTTCCGGCAGAAATAGCCGTTTAAGCCTTAATTTCATAGAGAACCCCCCTCGTTTCAGCACGCTACTAACACAAAAATCGGTGGTGTCTTGATTTCAGGGGGTGCCCCCTCGTTTCAGCCGACTACCAGCATGTGAACTCTGTGGTGAGCTGGTGGTGTGCTGAAACGAAGGGGGTACCCTCCTGAAATCAAGACATCACCGAATTTGCTCTGGAAGTGTGCTGAAACTAGGGCCCCCCTGAAATCACGACACTTCTCTGATTTGAGGCGCGGTCCCACTTAAAATTAAGACATGTCTTGATTCAAGGGGAGTACCCCCTTTGAAATCAAAGCGTAACAGGGCTATTTCAGCGTAACAGAGCATCGTTCCGGCCGATTAGGTAGAATAAGGAAGAGTGTCATTAGGGTTGGGAAACTTCCGGAAACTTTATTTTTTCGGAAATTTCCGGAAATTTCCGGAAACGTTTCTCAAAAATTCGAAAATTGCATAATTTCCAAATTTTTTTTATTTTTTCCAAAATTAAACTTAACAGAACTTACTGAGCTATGTTTGAACGTAATAGCTCGTATAGTAGCTAATTTTTGTTGATTCAATAGCTGACAATCTTTCTACAGTCCATTTCAAACTAAAATGCCTCCGACGAGTCGGGTGATGTCATCCGGCGCGTCTGGCGTTGGAATTTTGAAATCAAGAGGCATTTTGATTTGAAACTGACTGTAAGTTTGTCAAACTTGAAAGACAACCAAAATTTTGCTCAGTAGACATTCACTGACATGACTAAAGCCGCCAAGCTAGTCTTCATCTTTACTCGAACATTCTTTTCTGTGAACAAAGTTGATGTTAACTGCAACAGATTCAACCTGGTTCTTTCTGTATTGCTGAGTCCAAAAGTTAAGTATGGACTTGGCTTAAAATATAGCGTACGAGAAATCGACACTTAGTTAGAGTTCTTCCACAAGGAAATTTTGTGGGCCGTGCCGGGCAGGTGGCCAGTCGGGCCGCTTAGGGGCTAAGTCTAAAAAATGCCAATTTTTTCCAAAAAAGGTAAAATTTCAAAAAAGACTTCACTATAAGCTAATTGACACACGTAAACACTCTAAATATGACCATACGGCAGAAAAATTACGGGCAAACCAAATACCTAGCGTTAGTTTATTCAGGTTTGTGCAATAACATTTAGAATTTCCGATTGAATATAGCAATCCCTAATTAGAAAAAACATTATTGTGTTTGAAACATTTTTTTAAAACTACAACATATGGTCCTTGTGTCAGCGATGGTGACTGTTTGAGTCCTACGCATGCATGTAACAGCACAAACATTTTGGGTAGGTCCCTCCCCCTTGGTGGTGAGCAAATAATTTCAGTTCCAAAACATTCTTGTTCTTCTGTGCATTTGGCACCAATAAATCGCGGATCCAAAGTATTAGCGGCACAATGCAATGATTTGACAGCCATATTTGCTCGCAGAGAAACTTTCTCACGCAAAAATTGTTTGCCAGGCGGGGTCAAAATAGGATGATGGGCATCAAGGTGGTTTTTAAGATTAGCAAAAAATTAAAAAACAAGGCTTTCCATTGCATTTAAGACTCATTGCTGATCAGCAATACCTAAAAAACCGACAATTCAATAGTTTCAAACCACCGCAGAAACTGTCCAAGCCGGCTTGGAAATTTTCCGGAAATTTCCGTTTTCGGCCACTCCCAACCCTAAGTGTCATACTCTTTCCTGTTAGGCACTTTTGGTCTTATTTAACTAATTCTGAAGTCAAATTTAGAAAATAGAATATATTACTGCTGATAGTAATAGTGACATGAGAATAACAAAAAATGTAAAAAAATAAAAAAAATTAAAAAGTTTTAAAATGAAAATTCTGAAATTAATAAATGTTATTACTTGTTATACTTCGATAGCTAAAAATAAATCTGCTGTCAAAATTTGTTTATTATTTTTTAGAAACGAAATATCATATTTGTTAGATGAGAGCCAAGGAGAATGTTATACTTTTAAAACAACAAAGAAGGACATTGGAGTTGGAGAAAACCACGGTAAATAACTAGCAAAACGTTTTTTGCAAAACGCAAGAGTTTTTTCAAAACGTGCCATTAAATTTTGCTGAGCATACAAAAGCTGTAGTGATTTTGGTTACAACAGCAAAAAACTTGATTTTACTCTATTTTAGAATAGTAATTTTTCGTACCTGCCAAATTACTTCTATTTACCTCATTCACTAATATTTCATAAACTTGCAAATTCCGCTTTAGTGACCTTTACTGTAAACACGGCTGACTTGTGGTCCATGCATACACACTAACACATAGTGAAAATCTTACGGTCTCCAATTCGCTTCAAATTTGCACACTACTTTGATTTTTGATTTGGGTAGCTCTCCTCGTTAACTGACTATTTTAGTTTCGAAGTACCTTGCTAATGACATGAAAGAGTAAAATTATTGACTTTGTTGACTGAACTTCAGGTACCATATAAAGTTTTTTCATCGTGTACAGAACACATTGCAAGTTTATGCAGTCCTCACACATCACACCATACAAAAACAAGGGGCATAGTAAAACTAGAATCTTCTAATAGTGGTTTAAATTGAGAATTCGAGTAATTAATGTTTTCGTTGATGGTGACATTTGGGTCTCATTCCTTGACTTTTCTGTTTCATTCCTTTTACTGTAATTTAACCAATATTGTGCTTACACGTAGTCAACCGTCTGCATCAATTCAGTACAGACTGACAAATGTCATACAAAATCACTAGGGAAGATTTTGCAAGTACTTTCTAATATTATTGACGGGGGTAACTGGAAGTACTCTGGCGGGTACAAATAATAATTTAGTCAATTTTAGTCTTACGTATTTGTATCTTCGTGTTTCTGTCAGTTGTATTACGCACTGTATGATAGGTATATATATATATATATATATATATATATATATATATATATATATATATATATATATATATATATATATATATATATATATATATATATATATATATATATATATATATATATATATATATATACGGTGCATTTTTTATGTGATTCACACTTCGGAGTTAGTGGTTCTGCCATAAAGGCGGCGCTCTGAGGAACTACCTTCCAATAAAACAAAATGCCATAATTTTTCCTAAGCTGATAAAAAATTTTTTGCTTTAGTGCGATCAAAATACATAAATACCAGGCAAGTATTTTTTCATCATTTAACATCAAGTATAAAAATTGACATTTTAAAAAGCCTATCATCTTGAAGGAAATCATAAAAAACACAATTCCAGATATTCAGCACCTCCATATGCATCTGCTCTAATAGTTCTTAAGGTTTCATGCGGATCGGTTTTCGCAGTTGACAATAATCCTATCATATAGCCCAGTTTCAAAAACTTGATGTTTGCCTACACATACGTATTTTTCAAAAAATAGAGTTAACTTTTCAGTACTAGAATCCGTTGACAATAGTTTCCAAATCCATAATGTGTCTAACAAAAAAATAAGTTGAAAAAAAGCAGATTTTGTGTCAATGTTGCTCAACGTATTTAGGATTTGTTTTGAAAAGTTTGCCTACACATACGACATTTTAAAAAGTTGCAGGTAACAATTCGCTACAACAAGCCTGTTTTAAAAATTACCAAAATCCATGTAAAATGTTTGGGTGTAGAGATTTGAAAATATTTTTCCATTGACAAATAGGTTGAAGTTAAACAAAATTTGACTTTATGTACATCAAATGAAAGCCTGTTTAATTCCAAGTTGTTTATTCAGAGCGCCACCTTAAAGTCACTAACTAAATATTAATCAGTTCATGAAATTTTACCATTATACGACATTGAATGTCCCAAAATTTTCTTTCTGCGATACAATGTCATAAGTTCAGTAAATTGTGTCAGTATATTGTATTCTAGTATTTGGGAATCGGAATATGCTTTTCAGGTCTGTCAATACATGTAAACACGACCCTTGCGGTTCCAGTGGTCAGCAGCAACCATCGTCATGGAACTAAACTGATCATCCACCCGCCCGATAAAGGTCCAAACCCGCTTGAAGACGGTTTCGTTCTGTCGTCGGATATGATCTCTTCCTTTGGTGTCAAGCGTGTATGTATTGTTTGAGCTTAGTAGGAATAGACTGACAAATTATTGTATTTATTAATAACAAAGCACCAACGAAGAAAATCGGAAAATTAGTTTATCAGACCAAATTGCATCATACTTGTATCCTACGTCACCCTCTCCGATAAGTTTTAAATGCTGTGTAGGCGTAATGCACAACATATCACTCTTCCTACTGTTTTAACTGACTTGGAAAAAATTATAGTCAAAATAGTTTTATTCAAGGGTTAGTGCCGCAATGGAAATTAATTTTCAGTCAACTTGAACTTGTTTGTTGCTGTTGTTGTTGTTTTTCCTGACTACATGCCCGTTAACATACTACGTAATAAAAAGAGCTTTTTTTCAGAAAGGGGGTTTAAAAAGTATTTTTAAAAATAATTTATGTAATTTTCATAAAAATTTAAAATTCAATCATTCACCAATTACCAATTATAAATAAAAAGGACACAAAAAAATTAGCTTTTCTCATTCTTTTGCCGGTCACCCTTGAGTACAAAATTTTTGATAATAGGTCGAATACTGAATGTTTTTTGGCGGCCTGACCTTTTTTCAGAAATGGTTTTTCAGAAAAACTATGGATTAGACCAGGTTTAAGAAAAACAATGGTTTCAACCACCGTGGTGGATCCACCCAATGTGTTTCAAGCTGGATTGAATTTAATTCGCTATTATTATTTATTTGATTTAACTCAATTCTAAATGCAACCGATTTTTAACTAACATAACATTACATATCAACTGAGCATATGTTTGAATAAAAAGCCACAGTAAAAATTTGTTTTATCCAGATAATGCTGCAATCTAAATAAGCAATAATCTTACTGTCCATTTCAGCATCTAAATTTCTCGTGAAATTTGTCACGTTAGGTTATAAATTTTTGTCTTGCCATTGACACTTGTATACGTACGTCAAATACACGTACACCTAAAGTAAAAAGTTAAATATTTGTCCTGTCTACTGTTCGTGTTACTGGATATTATCAGTGTTAAGTTTATACTGGGTGCCTTGTGGCTACAGGTAGATTACCTAAGTCGGAGACCGAAGTGTGACTCTCCTGACCGAAAGGACCCTACGTCGCTGACTAAGCCTAAGAGCTACCGTAAGCCTACGCCTAGCCCTAAAATTACCCTAGCTGACCTAAACGCACAGAAAAATTATAGAAAACCGTATAGAAAACTATTTATCAAAGAAAACAGGGCATCGGGGGCAGATGAAAATGCAAGGGACAAAATGGAAATAACAGGCCGCAGCCGAAAAACACACAGCCTTTTTTAAAATGCGTAACCATTCATCCCACTTTTGAACCAATCCGCTTACATTAACTGGAGGAAATGTAAATTCAATAACCGTTTGTTTTTATGAAAGTTACTTTAGACATATTTTGACTGTTAATAACACCCTATTCACACTTTTTGCATTTGTTAGACATACTTCCCATACTTTTTTTCCGATAAAGTTCGACCCAAACTTTTCCGAGATGTTTTTTTGAGAAGTTTTTTGAGGCTAGGGTTCGAGTCGGAATAGGAAAAACTTAACCCACTTGCCCTAGAGAAAGGGGTGTGTAGCGTGGATGTTGATGAGGCAAGGCAAGCAAGGCGAGGCAGGGGGAAAATAAATATACTTTACTGGGGCTGAGCAGGGCACAGGCAGAAAAGAGCAGATGAATGCAGATTGACTAACCATGCACAGCGCGCGCTTATGTAGTGTAAAACTCGTATGCAAATTAGATTAGTACAATATGCAAATGAGCTGAGCATGCGTGAAAGTTGTGCAGCATGACTCATGATCAGCCTGCATCATCTTTCACGCGGGCCAAACTCACATTACATTTCCCCCTCCCTTCAAAAAAAATGAATTTGCCCTCAAATTTGGAGGCTGTGCATGGTGTCAATAGAAGAATGCAAAACAAAAGTTTAAATTTAAATGTTAATTTCGTGGCGTTTCTTCCTTCCCAAGCCGGCGTTCGAGGCGCTGCGGATCTGGACTGGTCGGTGGCTGGACTGTTCTTGCAGATGGTGCGTGCGGAAGGTACTGCAGGGGTCCGTAGGTGTAATGCTGCATCTCCCATAAAGTCCTCATGTGCAACAAATAATGACCTGGCTCTTCGCAACGGGTCGCCAAAAGACATGCACAATTTCGTGGGAGGAAAAACAGCCGGACAATTTCGCTTCGCCACTGTAGCCGTTTGGTGGTTGACGTTTCTTCCATCTTCGTCCTCGTCCTCAATTTAAAAGGATGGATCCACCGGCTTGGGTGCTTCTTGCCACTGCTCGATCACGCAATAGAAAGCTGCCACTGCTCAGCCATAAAATAACACAGAAACAACAAAACAAACGCAGAAAAAAACTAAACAAGCAACGGCGTTAGCGGTGTTAACAAAGAATCCAATTAACTCACTGTTAGCTAATTTAGTCTGCCTTTCAGAAAACTAATCAAGTAAACAAAACAAAAAAACAAAAAAAAACAACTCAAATTACAAAAAAAACTTAAAAGAAAAACAAGAACTATCAACCGAAGACGACTTTTCATATACTTTCTTGGCTTCTTGGATTTCGCTCTCAGATTTGTATACATTAGGCTTATTTCTCTACACCGCTTGTTTTCTCTAGTTATTACTGCTGCAAGGCTCAGTGGCCTGCTACTGTTCCGATCTGTGTTCGCTCGTAGAATCCCAATCAGCTTCGATCCCTTTCTTGGGTTCTGGGAAACTTGTGCTACTTTCAGCAGTAAACGATTTCATCACTAGTGGTTTACTGCTCACAACAAAAAAACAAAACAACGTGCACCCAAATCCGTGTGACGCTACAAGTGCCGTTTTTCCGCACTCCCTATTAGCGCTAAGAGCGCTGCTTTGGAAGATACAGCAAAACAACACCTACAGTTCACACCAACTAAGGGTAGCACAAAACAAAAAACACAAACCCGGGCTTTGGAAGGATAGATCCGAGCGCTAAGCAACAGTCATAGCCGTTCGGCGCAACGTGCAGCCAGATTGAGCTACAACTGCGGCTTGGGCCCGTCCCCAAACCAACCAAAACCCGGCCAAAAGTCCTGGAAAAATCTTGCGTAGTACAGGGCCCGCCTTTTTGCGGCTGCCGGCCGAAAGTCCTCCGGAACTTCTTTTCGGCGCTTATTGAGCAGCTTCTCCACAAACTGGTGGTGTTCAAAGTTGGCGTCGGCTTTTCGGCACCAGACCCGCCCCGCCCTGGTCCCTCGCTTGAGGCCACGAAACTTCCGCCGCTTCCACGACTCCATCTCCACCAGCGGCTCGGCGTCCGGGAACACTTCCATCTCAATTTCCTAGTCGGAAACAAGGTCGATGACCTCGGGCAAGTCAGCATCGTTAGCGCACCCGCGCTGCTCGACACTGACCAGTCCGCTGTCATCGAACAGCTCCAAACGCAGACGAAGCCAGATAGTGAGCTCTTACGACGTCATCAAGTCCGTCAGCTAAATTTCGTGTGCATGGTCCCAACAGCCGGACTCCAAATATACCAGCTGCAGTGCCCCAAACTGGCGGTAGAGTTCCTTCTGCATGTAAGCCTCCTGGTTTCGGATGAGACCCGGGCCCTCCACCCTGGCATTGACGATGGCGGCAATGCGGGCTTCCACCTCGGGACTGCTGGGGTCGACGGCTGGGCACACGTCTGGGGCGTGCTCTTCGGGGTCGGCCATGAACGCCAACGCCTCCCGGATGAAGCGTTCGTAGGTGTCCCACGCAGCAAAAAATTCTTTGGACACCTCGGGGTCGCAGCCGCGGTCGACGTGGAAGCGCAAGCTCAGCTTACGAAACCGACGCTTCGCAGCGAGGGGTTGTTCGGCCATGATGCTCTGGATCTCGAGCAGGACGAGCTTTTGCCGGAAGCGCTCCCATTCCTTTGGGTCGCTCTTCCGTCGCAGCCGGCAGTAGACCCCCAACGTCTCAAAATTTCTCTAAAGTCAGGTCACGGAAAGGTGGCAGAGGGTCAGGAATGTGGTCGGCATCCGACGTGGCTGAATCTGGGCCAGGCATAGCGCTGAAACGTAAAAAATTGATTAGCTTACCTAGCTGCCCAGGTTTCTACTATCGCCTCTCCCGAGTCTCCAAACATTAACTGAAATTTGGCTGCTGGAGATGAACCAAGGACGACCAGTTGTGGTAACAGTCACGTAGTTCCATCAGAAGGCGCCCCAATCTATTTCTGCCTGGCCAGTTTCGAGCCCGGAGAATCTGCTCCGGTGTTCGACCAGACACCCAATATCGGTCGTGCCAATTTGCCTCTACCAAAATCCCGTCTTCAGTTTCTAGCAGCTTACGCCTCAAGTCCAGATTTTGGTCAAACTTTGCCACCAGGCAACCCCACATGACCAGTTCCTTGACCCTGTCCCACATCGGTTGAAAAAACTGGTTCATGACCTTCAATGCCCGTTTACAAGCGATTGCTGAGCCCGCGCGCAGCACAGCACCGCTGAAATCTGTGGCAACCGCAAATCTGTCAGCTAATCTGGCTTTGCTATAAGCATATAGCTGCTCGCTGCCGTATGGAAAAGTCAGACCCCATTTGCGTATAGTGCATGCATGGAAATTGGATAGCCAGCTATTCCCCCGATGGTAAGAAATGAACGGAATCAGCTGCAGATTAGCTTTTGGTCGGTCTTCAGTCATGCCTAAACAACAGCAAAGTCTCAAGTTGTCTGTGTAACGTCGTTACTTTCCAAGTCTTGGTCAGTTAAGTCAGTCAAGTCGAGTCCGAATTGAGCGCTCTAAGTCAAAGTCCTAATCTGACCTGGGTGCAACGACTAGCTACATAACTAAATGCTAGGCGACATCAAGACCTTTCAAAATACTTCTTAATCTTGTTCACATGAATGGTGAACGGCTGTTCGCTACCTCGCTGGATCCTATACGTCACTGGGCCAAATCGGTCGGTAACTACATACGGACCAGTCCATCTGGGTCTGAACTTAGAGTCCTTGGGTATTATTTTGCGTAATACCTTATCCCCAGTTTCAAACTTTACCTCAGACGACACTTTGTCGTACTGGTCCTTTGGAGCTTTCTGGGCACGCTCAATGCTGGCCTTAGCTTAAACCAAAAGGCATAACTCTGAACTCAAAGCAGCCGTCATGCGTGACAAAAGCGGTCTTACATGTATCCTTAGGATGGACCTCAACTTGCCAATATCCCGATGCTAAGTCCAAAGTAGAAAAGTACTTCGCACTACCTAACGCATCTAGGGTGTCATCGATTCTAGGAAGAGGCCAAGACTGCTTCTCAGAGACATCATTCAGCTTTCAATAATCTACGCAGAATCTTAGCGAGCCATTTTTCTTCTGCACTAGATGAAGTGGACTTGCCCATGGAGAATCGGTTGGATACGCTACTCCATCTTGCACCATCTTGTCCACGTATTCTTTGATCACGCTTCTCTGCTTGAATGAAACTCGCCGAGGACGTTGTCTAATAGGTTGACTATCGCCTGTGTAGATCCTATGCTGGACTAGCGATGTGCGACCTAGATCTCCTGAGATAGCCGAAAAGATGCTAGAATACTCAGATAGGACCTTGACTAACTCTTCGTTCTGTTCGGGAATCACGCAACTGCTTGATAAATCAACGCCTGGGGGGAGCTTAGGCGCACTAGTGCCTTCTGTTTCGACAAAGCATGCTACATAGTTGCTGTCAGCTAGCTGTTCTACCAATGTCGTGCTCTAGCTTACCTAAAGTAGTACTGTCGTACAACTTTGCCGTGCTCTGTCCAAAATTGGCTACGCTCACGTAACAATACCTGCCTTAGCGCTCACTAACGCTCTAGCTGCCATGACACATCCTTCCGTTTGCATAGAAACACTAGCGTCTTTGATGTTGCCTGGTTCGAACAGAGCATCACCATCAGTAAATCCTTTTACCCTAGCACAGACTATTCGTTCAGAAAAGGGGAGGATTTCACAACAGCCAACTAACTTAACAGTAGCAGCAGTAGATTGCTCGCGAGGCCTACGCTCAAAGAAAACTTTCTCGTCATTGACCACAAAATATTGCTCCCTGAAATTGACCACAGTCTGACTCAAAAAGTCAAGTCCTAGAATAGCCCGAAATCGACAACCCTGTACTACATAGAACTTATGCTGAAACGTCAAGGAACCTAGAGGAACGGGACAAACTAGGATTCCTCTAACTGGCACTGGATTGCCCATCACATTTCTAACACAATGTTCGGACTTACTGAATTTGTACCGGTCTGGTCGCTCGCGGGAAACAATGTCCTGGCATACCTCGGAACTGACCACGCTGACGTTAGCACCGGAATCCAGGAGAAACGAAATGGGCTGGGAGACCAGGTAGGCGTTGACGTACGCTAGGGCATGAACACAGGTATTAGTATTAGTCGTGGATAAAACAGGCTCACAATTTATACAACGTTCTCTGAGGGTTTCTCTAGACTGTGCCACGTGTCCCCCCATCGACGCGGCCTGACCTAGTTTCCCTGCCCAGCATTGCTCAACAAAGGCCTAAACTGTCTATCTACACCCGACATGGCTTTCCGACAGTTTCTAGCCATATGTCCTGCGTCTCCACACCGGTAACACTTCCCTGGGAATCTACTGCCTGATCTACCTGCAGCCTGCGAACGCGGCTTAAGGGGGTAATTGCGTTTTTAGGTGTTTTTTTAAAAAGCCATAGCTCAGCATTTACAGATTCAAATCACAAGCGGTCTTTTGCATTAAGTAGAACAATATTTTTCCTAAATGTATGCTATGCCTTGAAATTTAACCTGTGATTTTCTTTTCAGTATAAGCGACTAGAGAAAGGTCCTTTCCAAAATATTACAATTTTTTACAAAAAGTTTGCGCCACAGCTCTGAATCATACGATTACCTGTTGGGGCTGAAAGTTGGTAAGGTTTTTGACATGTTTAAAATCCCCAGGCATGTCCCCCACTTTTTTAATAACTAGTCAATTTACTGAGAAAATAGCTGAAAAGCAAACGCACCGAAAATTTAAGATATGTTCTTGTAATTAAAACCCTCTAAAAACGTCCACAGGTGAAATTTCGAAAAAGTGAGATACATGCCTGGGGATTTTGACCTTTACAGTATTGTCCCAAAAATTTATGCTCAGGCGTCAATTATAACTTGAGTACTGGTGGCGCAAAGTTTACATAGAAATCACAAAAACCTCAAAAACGCAACTACCACCTTAAGTGCGCTAGTCAGTTTTTCAGAAATAATCGAAAATGCACTTTCAAGCCGTTCAAATCTAGCTTCTAGAGATTGCAGCTGAGCGCTGTTATCGCTTGCAACCATTGAACTATGGGGTCGACCGGAATTTCTTCCCCCGGTTTCGCGCGACGCGCGCGGGTCGGTGGAAGAAAATCCGGTAGAACCTCCTCGTCCCTTATCCCTATCTGCATACTCAAAGGCTGCCACAGAACTCTTATTGCTGAAAAAACAGTGGGTCTCAATTTGCATAGCCATTGTTAGCGCGTCGCGCGCTGTCAACGGGTTAGCGATGACCAGTTTTTCTCTAAGATGCTCCCCAGCCTGGCTCATAAAATGTCGTCTCAGGACCCTAAAGGGTTCCGTCGGGGTTTCCTCTGGGTACGCTTTTGGAACCATCCCCTCTAAGGCAAGGTAGAACTCCTGGGCGCTCTGTCCCTCCATCTGAAATCTAGATGACAATTTCAGCCAAAAGGTGTCGGCTTTCCCTCCTGGGACAAACTCCGCTTCGAACTTTGCTCTCAGTTGGGAAAGGGTGTAAGAAACACCCGCTGCCGTCTGTTCTGCGGTCAGTCTGTCCAAAAACGTCGCGCCTCTACCGCGCATGAGCCCTGGCAAATACTGCCTCTGTCTCTCTTCCGACCAGCCATTCGCCCCCGAAATGCGATTAAACTCGCCAAACCATTCCCTAACATCCTCCTGTCCATCGAAGGGTCGGGGTTTCAGTTGCAAACCTGCCATTTCGGGACTGGGGTCAAGAAAAACGACGTCTGTCGAGGTATCGACAAGAATTTGGGTGTCTTCAGCAGTGCTAGAGGGCGCTCGCGCAAGCCTTGACTCTGCCTCGGACTCGGACCTAATCTCCCGTCTCACGAATCTCCCCCTACTATCCCTAGGAGGCGAATGGCCGATGGGCATAAAGAAAAATTTAACTTACCGCTGCCACCAAATGTAGCGTGGTCGTAGTATCAGCAGGAGGCAAGGCAGGGGCTAGCAATAAACTTTATTGGGGGCTGAGCAGGAGGGCAGGAGCATACAAAGGCAGATGAATGCAGACTGCCTAACCACGCACAGCGCGCGCTTATATAGTGTAAAACTCGTATGCAAATTAGATTAGTACAATATGCAAATGAGCTGAGCACGCGTGAAAGTTGTACAGCATGACTCATGATCAGCCTGCATCATTTTTCACGCGGGCCAAACTCACATTACACAAATCAGTGCATAACAATCAGACAGTGCACAAAATAACTGTCACTGCAATCGGCCTTGAAAAAATTATGCCCACGTCTTCGGTTTCTGAATCAAATGTGTTAAAACCCGTTAGTAAACACATACAACAAATGATGAAACGTTAATAAAAAGATAAAAAATGCTCAAACTTAGATATTTTAATGACAACTTTGCATAACCATTATCAAGTTTTAACTCAAAATTCTAAGTAACAACTGGACTTATACGTTTATTTAATAATTTATATCTGTAAATAACCGATTATATGTTAAAACTAAACTACAAAGCACTGTAATTATGATAGCTATAGTGTGACAAGGACTGACTACTACCACCACCTACTAAGGTCACATATCACTATCGGCCCCAAAAGGGTCAAGGTTCCTTCCCCGGTGACTACATACCTTCAGAATTAAATGAATTGGGTTTATTTGATACTTGTTACTTACCTACTGTAACCTGCCATACGTTTCTTACTCTACTTTATACCTAGCTTAATCTTATTTAATCTAACTACGTAGTACGTACAAAAACGGTGCTGCAGAAGGTTAAGCACCCCGCTGCATCTAGCCATTAGTTTCAAAAGTTACGTTTTGATCTGAGCTGAGCAAATCAGCTCTAAGAAGCGCTACACAGTGTTTTCCGATGGGGGTGTGGGGTTTTTTTTTTTGGGTTTTTTCTTTTACGTTTCATCTGTCAAGTTTAGTGTCCTACACTATAGGAATCTCTACTTTTCCGCGGAAACTAATTTGCATAAAATTAGATGGTACGTATAATAATGTATATAAAGGGCTGGCTGTGCCTACCTGACCAGTTATTTTCTTTTCCGCTATAGCGCACGGTCGCGTTTTTCTCGCTGCGACGCGTGCAGTGTTGATTACTTCTGAAGTTCAGTTATGCCGCGTGTGATTCACCGCTCTCCGGGCGAATTATCGTCCGAGACCGAATCCCCCAGTCGACGTAAACGGTCGTCTAGCCGTTCGACTATTTCTGGGGAGCATAACGACACAGACCAAGAGTCAGATGGCATATTGTCTGATGATAGACTTTCTTCGGCTAGCAATAATAGCCGATTGACTCGATCAGACTCTGGAGGGAGCCGACGACGGAGACAATCCCCCAGCCCACAGCGCGGGCGTTCACGCTCCCGATCGCGGTCACGCAGGGCGCGAAGCCGGCAACGACGGGCGCGAGGCCCTGAAAGCCCTGGGCCAAGCGTTGAGTCACCACCCAGGCCACGGAAGTACAGCGGTCGAGACAACCCATTTCCAGAACCCCAACAGGTGTCCGCTTTGGAAAAAATGCTTCCTGCGGCTATAAACGCGCGCCCAACTCTGGAGGCAACCAAATGGGCTGTGTCGCGCTGGCAGTCGTTGTCTCACGAGCAACTGAGATCTGATGACCCAGCTTTTGGTAAGCTGGTGTTGCCAGCAGAGCAGCACAAGGCTTTTGTGCCTCCGGAGCTGAGTTCCGCTCATAGACGGCTCATGGGCGCGGAACGACGCCAAGCGGAGGATCGCCTCCGAGCCACCCAAACCAAAATTTGCGCAGCTGCACGAGGTGTAGCAGCATACTATGGAGCTGCCGCTGGACGCGTAGAGTGCTTAAAAAGCAAAAAACCAGGGCGCAAGGCCAAGCGCTCGGTTCGCTTCGATGCTACACGATTCACGAGCGACATGGACGCAGTATTGCAGTTGTTGGGGTCAGCGACAGCCAGGATTTCGTTCCGTCGAGCCAACAACGCCCTTGGCACCTTTGGCCGAGACGTGCGCCGAAGTATAAATGCATCCGAAGCCCTGAACCCCAATGACAACTCCAACAACTTACTGACAGCCGAGGTTCAGGGCCTGGTCTCATCGGAGGCTCGCCGCCGGGAGAAGTTGGCACTCGAAGAAAGGGCCACATCCTCCAGAGTAAGTGCATCTCCCTGTAGGGTATCAGATGTGGCTAGTGATAAATCCATAGTAAGATTGGTGTCGCCCATCAAACTGCGCAGACAAAATGACGTTTATTCTGTTTGCAGGCGCCAGGAAAGACAAGAGCAGGATGGCGACGACAAGGAACTTCCCGTCAAGGACAGAGGAAGCGAGGAGCACCACCGAACCGTGCAACCCGTGGTCAGCGGTGGCGCGGAGGACGTCGTGCCCAATAAAACCAGTTCACAACGGCGGCTAACGGAGGTAATACTTAAAGACTTTCTGAATTTTTTCTCGTTATCTTCGTCTGCACTAGGGGCCACACAGTATAATAAGGCAGACAAGACAAGGCACATTGCGCAAATAGGGAGTTGGCCAGTTGGAGGTCGACTGACTCGATTCTTTAACCGCTGGGTGAGTATGACCTCAGACCCACTAATTCGACAAATAGTTAAGGGTTATAGAATAGAATTTGCAGTCAAACCCCCACGCAACATCGATAGAGTAACAACCTTTCCTGAAGGTTCTAAGCAGCAAACGTTTGAAGCTGAACTGAAATCGCTAATCCAAAAAAAGATTGTCAGGGCGGTCTCAAAGTCTCAAGTGGCTTTTTCATCTAGCCTGTTCGTTATACCAAAAAAATCTGGTGACAAACGAGTAGTAACGAATCTGAGGCCATTAAATCAGTATATAGTCTACAGAAAATTTAAAATGGAACGACCAGAACAACTTTTGCTGCTTATTCGGCCTGGTGATTGGTTTATATCTATCGACATCAAAGACGCGTATCCACACATACCAATCTCGCGGTCCCACCGTAAGTACTTAGGTTTTCAGTACAAAAACCAGTTTTACTATTACATGGCTCTTCCCTTCGGAATAAGCAGTGCCCCCAGAATATTTACTAAACTTTTACGAGTGGTAGCAGCAGAATGTCGTGCACAGGGAGTCCGACTAGTTGTATACTTAGATGACATATTAGTCATGGCGGACACGCAGGACGGCTGCAAACGTTCAGCCAACTTTGTTCAAAACATACTGCTGTACTTGGGCTTTACCATTCACCTTGGTAAATCAGAATTAATACCACATCAAAAAATAGCGTACTTGGGTTTAATTTGGGACTCGTTAAAAATGACAGTCGAGCCCTCCCCACAGCGGTTACACAAAGCTCGTCACTTGGTGACCACACTGCTTACTGCTCAGCAAGTGTCTCTACGTGATTGTGCAGCCACCCTTAGCACATTTTCTAGTCTATTATTAACTTTTCCTAATGCGCCATTGTTTTACAGGCAACTACAGTTGTGGTTGGAAGCGTGTCTACCTCAAAAAAGAACAGCCAAACACTACAGCAAACGAATCGTAATACCAGATCCAGTACGCGAAGAACTCGAGACCTGGAACCAGCATCTGAGCCACGGACCGATTCGATCAATCCGTCAACAACCTGCACCTCAAGGTACAGTGTTTACAGATGCGTCTTTAACTGGATGGGGATGCTGTTTTAATGCATTACAGTTCGGCTCAAAATGGAAACAATATGAAAGAAAGTACCACATAAATGAGTTAGAACTTATGGCACTTCTGAGAGCCCTTGGAAACCGTCGCTTAATTGGCGCGATTCGTGGAAAATCGGTTGTGTTTGCGTTAGACAGTCAAGTAGCAGTAACTTACTTAGCAAAAAGGGGAGGCACAGGAAACGTGAGTTTGTGTAAATTAGCGCTTAGCATATGGAGTATCCTAATAAAGGAGCAAATACATCCGTCTTTTCGACGAATTGCGACCGACGCGAATTGCGACGCAGATGCGCTCTCTCGGTCAAGATCTGCATCTATTGAGTGGTTGCTTGCGACACACATCAGACAAAAAATTTTTCAATATTTTGGCACCCCAGACGTTGATTTATTTGCAACTTCGCAAAATACTTGCACTAAGCAATTTTTTTCCTGGGTTTCGGACAGAATGGCGTTGGGCATTGATGCATTTTTGCAAAATTGGGACAAATTTACACTGCCGTACGCCTTCCCGCCAGTTTCACTCATTCCTAGAGTGTTGGAAAAAATTAGAGCCACTAATTTTGCTGTTATTTTAGTTGTCCCACACTGGACCGCGCAAATTTGGTACCCTGAGGTTATGAATATGACCATAGATAACCCCTTGTATTTCCCTTTTGCAGACAACATTCGCCTACACCACCCTCACGGACCACGAGCGAAGTCACCCAAACCCTGGACGATGCAGGCGGTGCTGGTTTCAAACATTTCTTACGCTCCTACGCAATCAGTCCAGAACTGGTCGAATTTCTGCACAAGGCCAAGAAGCCCGGAACGCTGCGTCGTTACGACGCCGTTTGGAGCCATTGGCGGCGATGGTGCAGCAACAATTCGGTTAGCCATTATTCTCCGAATATAGCTCAAGTACTAGCATTCTTGCACGAAAAGTATGAGTATGGGGTGCAATGGGGTACTATACAGACAACTATAGCTGCCCTATCTCATCACCTACAAGAGGCTTTTCCAAACTCGGTCGGATCCCACCCTTTGATCCGACTTTTTCAGAAAGCGGTATTTCAGTCTAGACCTCCAAAAAACAAATTGTACCCCACGTGGAGATTAGTAGACCTATGCAAATACTTGAGTTCATTTGAGCCGCCATCTTCCCTATAGCTCAGCAGACTGGCTGCAAAAACATTAGCACTACTTGCGCTTTGTATTGCGGGTAGAGTTGAAACTCTTTCTAAGATTGACATTGATGCTGCAAATTGCATAGTAGATGGCAAAAAAATTCGCTTTCGCCTGTCTGACCTCCCAAAAGGAGCTCGGACAGGGTACAGGCATTTGAAAAATATGTTCACAGTGCATCGAAATACAAAGAATGAGAATTTAGACCCGTACGCACATGTAGTCACTTATATTAACGTGACCAAGGGCCTTAGACCTCAGAACTGCACAGCATTATTTATAACATGCAAAAACCAATTCAAAGCAGCCTCTACAGCCACCCTAGCCCGTTGGCTCAGCTCAGTCATATCGGCGGCAGCAAACCAAAGCACGAACCCCACTAACGCACACACGCTGCGAAGTGTTGCGGCCTCACAGGCTTATGCACGAGGTGTGTCCTTAGAAAACATAATGTCGGCAGCCCACTGGTCATCATCATCTACTTTTTTCAGGTCATATCGCATACCAGGGGCTCAGGAAAGCTTCCAGAACGCTGTGTGTGCTGCAGACGAGCCGTAGACGTAGACCCGTTTGCCAGCGACAACTGTAGATGCCACCGGAACGCCGCTGAAATATTTTGTTATTTGTTGTTATTCTACTAGCAGCCTCATGTTGTCTGTTATAAGGGGCCAGTAAAACTTGATGAAACGTGTTTGAGTTGTTTGTTCATTCTGGCTCGCGGCATAATCTGAATCATAGAACACGGAAGGTGCGCTTAGTCAAATTGTATTCCTATAGTGTAGGACACTAAACTTGACAGATGAAATGGAATTTCTAAATAGAAATTTATTTCACAGAACAAGTTTAGTGTCCTACAACTAGGAACGCGCGCCTTCCAAAGATGGTCAAAATAACTGGTCAGGTAGGCACAGCCAGCCCTTTATATACATTATTATACGTACCATCTAATTTTATGCAAATTAGTTTCCGCGGAAAAGTAGAGATTCCTATAGTGTAGGACACTAAACTTGTTCTGTGAAATAAATTTCTATTTAGAATTTCCATTTCACATGCACGATCAACATTAGTTTCACATGCACAATCAACATTAGCATGCGCAGCTAAGTTTGTTTGATAAAAACTTTTTGTAATGGCATTTTTAGATTAATTTTTAAACCATAAATTTCGATTAAAATTAAGCCTTTGATTCGGTTAAGGCCCTGGGTTTAGTCTTTGGGAACTAGTCTATCTTGCTGCGTTATACGAAATGCCCACTCTTCACAAAAGGTGTGTCTACTGTGTACTGCTGTATAAAGTTGCACCAAGAGTACATGATAGTGTCTCAGTCTATTTTGAAGAAGAGTGAGACACTCTTCAGTTCGCCTTTGTTCTAGCGCAGTCAGATGCGCTCATCAGCACGCAGGCGGCCGCACGTGCTCCAATCACACTGGCCGTGCACACTGGCCACCATTACAGCTATTTTAGTGTTATTTTCTGTCATGATTAGTCGGGCTGGGGGTTTTTAGTTTTGTTTTGCCCAGAATGATATTTTATGTATTTACCTTTTTGTCACCGTTTCAGCGGATTATTGCTAGTGTGCGCTGATTATAATGTGCATTGGTAAGCTAAACGTGTTTTTGGCAATTTTAAGGTAATAGCAAAGTCACTGAGCACTTTGTTGACATTTTTTAATTCCTTATATAGTTAACTTAGTGATTTTTGTACCAAGTTGTTACTGATGTCATAGGGTGGAATTTGAGAAACATTTTTTCGTCGTCGGGAATGGAGCACGATTGCGTGCTGATTAGAGCACGTGCACAGGCGTCTCGCCAATCAGAAGCGGAGCTCGCTTCTGATTGGCCAGCCACATGTCGCACAAAACAGCAACATGCGGCCTGAAAATGACGAGCGCATCTGCCTGCGCTAGAACAAAAGCAGACTGAAGGGTGTGTCACTCTTCTTCTAAATAGAGTGAAACACTATTATGTACTCTTGGTTGCACTGCCATTTTGGACATTCGACTGTTAGAGCGCTTATTTCAGGTTTCATCGACAAACAGAAAACCTTGCGGAAAGGTGTGAACAATTCCTTAGGTCCTTTCTCTTAGTTATGGTGAAGCTGTCATTTTCGCGCTGAAAGACACGTACACGTGACCAATGTATGTATATAGCTTGTAGATTTCACCTGTTATGATCACCATTTACCACACGAGAGCATTTAAGGGGGTAATTGCGTTTTTAGGTGTTTTTTTGAAAAGCTATAGCTCAGCGTTTACAAATTCAAATCGCAAGCGGTCTTTTGCACGAGGTAGAACAATATCTTTTCTAAATGTATGCCATGCATTGAAATTTAACCTGTGATTTTGTTTTCAGTATAAGCGACTAAAAAAAAGGTCCTTTCCAAAATATTACAATTTTTTACAAAAAGTTTGCGCCACAGCTCTGAATCATACGATTACCTGTTGGGGCTGAAAGTTGGTAAGGTTTTTGACACGTTTAAAATCCCCAGGCATGTCCCCCACTTTTTTAATAACTAGTCAATTTACTGAGAAAATAGCTGATAAGCAAACGCAGCGAAAATTTAAGATATTTTCTTGTAATTAAAACCCTCTAAAAATGTCCACAGGTGAAATTTCGAAAAAGTGAGAGACATGCCTGGGGATTTTGACCTTTACAGTATTGTCCCAAAAATTTATGCTCAGGCGTCAATTATAACTTGAGTACTGGTGGCGCAAAGTTTGCATAGAAATCACAAAATCCTCGAAAACGCAACTACCACCTTAAGTGGTAAGTTAGTGACCCTCCTCCCCTTTTATGCGATTATAAGGTATACCCTTTTTCTCTCTTATTACACGCTGTTGGTGTTCGTCTGCTATTTTAACCAATAGGAGTGAATAATGGAAAGCCATTTTGGGTGATCGCTTGCAATTTTGACAAATAAGACCTACGGATGGAAATCCCATAAAACCCAACAACCTGGGAGGGATAAAGATGAACGAAAATCTCACAGAAATATTGTCGGTTCATATAGGTACATAATAAAAAAGGCATGCTTTTGTTGAATAGACAGATGATGCCCCAATTTAGAAAGAATGAAAGAAATGGGGGCGCCGGGAATCGAACCCGGGCCGCCTGCTTCGAAGTCAAGCATGCTAACCACTACACCACAGCCCCCGAGTCTCATGGTCCCCCCTTCGAACATCGTTGCGACCCTGCAACGATACTCGGGCAATACTCGTGCTCCCGGGGCGAACCGGATGCCTCAAGGGTAGGGATGTTTTCAGTTACTGAAATCTTAATCAGTTCAGTTAATCAGTTAACTGATTAGCTGCAGATTAAATCAGTTCAGTTATCAGTTAATTTTGCCAAAATTCAATCAGTTCAGTTACAGTTAAGTTAACTTAACTGTAACTGATAACTTTAACTGAAAATATTTTCAGTTATTTCCATAAAAATGTTGGCTTTTTGTTCAGCTATTCAGACGTAGGTAAGATTTAATTTTTACGTAGTTACTGCCAGTCTACTAATTTTTTGCTAGTGCAGTACAGCCAAAATGCTCGCTACAGACTCCGGTGTAAAAGCGAAATCGCAGTCACTTGATTTCGGAATCAAAGCATACACCATCTATACTTTGACTCTGAATCAAGCGACTCCGACTCCGCTTTGAACCCGGAGTCTGTAGCAATTAAGTTTGGTTAGTATACAGTATATACTGTAGCGCACATTAATACCTACGCATATGTAGTTGTACGATTAAGTTTTCTTAAATTTTAAAACCGAAACCTCTCAAAACGATAAAACTTGTTCACTTTAACTTTTTTGCATTATATGAAATAGCCTCGTTTTTGGATAATATTGCTTCCTTTTTAAGCGTGTACCACCCGGTTTCATGCGCTGTCAGTAGGTACAGCTCACAGCACGAGCCGCAATGGTGGAAGAATCGCTGCATAGTTCTACAGATGCTGTTGAGGGAGGGTGGACAAGGAAAGCTATTGGCTGTAGGACCGTGTTTCGTTTAGTATTTCGTTCTTGGCCGACAACCAACAATGAATTGACTTTTAGGCTTGATCGAAAATGCAAGCGTGTACAAACACAAAAATTATATGCGCGTGAGTGAATTAACAAGCACGCACGTAAGAAACTGGGATGTATTGATTTTTGAAATGTTCCCACAGCTGAACTGAATACTCGATTTTCAGTTATGCATAACAAGCAACAGTTTGCTGCAAAAGTGAACCAGTATGAATTTTACAGTAGTTTGTCATATTTGACAAAAAACCTGTTGCGAGCTCATTTTCTATTCCAACTTAGACCTACACTCTCACTAAACAGCAAATTTCTTGGCGCAACACCCTGAGGCACAAAAAAACAGAAAAAAGCCAACGCACTTTGCGAGAGCAACGAGCTGGATTTGATTCTTACCCAAATCAAACGGGTTAAAATTACAAAAGTTATCACCATGTTTTCATCTAAAAAAAAGTTCGTAATTTTCACTTCGTGACTTGTGCAGTAGCATGGAAATAGAGTTAAAAAAAGTAACGCGCATATGCTGACACGATACGTGTTCAAACTGCATTTTAAAACATATTTATGAAAGAGTACACGGAGAAATGTTTGGTTTTATTTTCTGACCAGCAGCTTCGCCAAGCCCAACTCTAAGTGATATACACGGCCATTGCGAGGTAACAATGGCTCGCCTACTCTCATCCACCCACTCGCTTTGTTTATTTAATAAATTTATTATGAGGCAACTATGCTGAACACTATGTATGTACATTTTTCTGCAAAATGTGTTTTACTGAAGTCTGTTCATTCCAAGGCAAAGTATGTATGTACTTGTAACAACATGTCTATCATTAGACTCCCAGGCCTTTGCTTGTGCTATGTTTTTTCAGTAAATGCCAGAAGACAATTTTTGAGCCTAAAGCTACCGATGTAATTCCATACACTGTGAACCAGACTCAAATTTTTCTGTTGCCTAAAACGGAAGTTTGCCAATGACAATTTATCTGCATTTCAGTGTCATTTCACAATGACGCATTAATATTTCCAGAAATAACATTCAGTATCTGTATTCTTTCGGCAACTAAAGCGAAGGTATTGGTATGCATTTTTGTTACTGAAAAATAAAACTTCGGCAAGAGGCCGAAGAAGATCTACAAAGATGAAGCTACTTTACTCAAGCAAAGAGCTGGATTTGATTCATACCCAAAGCAATCGGGTTATAACCGAAAAAGTTGTCGCAAAGTTTTCTCCCACAAACAGTTTGGAAATTTCACTTGGCGACCTGTGAATTTTCACTAACACTTGTCAGATAAAGAGCTGGATTTGACTCATACCTAAATCATATGGGGTAAAACCGCCAATGAAACAAAGACAGGCAATCAAGGAGCAGACACATTTCTAACACGCACTCATGTTCACGTGCATCCGCACAAACACACTGACCAAAACAGGCACAAACGCACACACAACTATTACGAAGCTTTTCATTTCACACATCATTGGAGATAAGACTGCTGCACAAGGCATCCATAGGCATTATCATTGAATGAGACACACACGCACACACACCTATTGTTAATTTTATCACACAGCCTTACGTTTTAATCTTAGGTCATCATAAGAACCTGTTGCGGTGTGCCGCAACAGGAAAAACTGAAAATCAAAAACAGTTTTGACTCATAACTGAAAATTATTTGCAGTTATTGCATATAACTGAAAATAAAATCAGTTAACTGATTTTAATCAGTTTTTCACGATCGAAGCAGTTCAGTTACAGTTAAGTTAACTGCTTTTGAGAACTTCGCAGTTAAGTTATCAGTTTTTAACTGCTTGTGAAAATCAGAGCAGTTCAGTTATCAGTTATTATCAGTTAACTGTAACTGCTTAACTTTAACTGAAATTAAATCAGTTACCAGTTAACTGAAAACATCCCTACTCAAGGGCGGAGCACATTCACACGTAGGCATCCAAGCCTATTTCAGTCACTCCCCACTCAGGGTTTCCGCAACCACATGGTTTCTCGATCGACCCAGAACGATTCCCAACCAATACCGAGGGTTTTTAACCGGCTCACCCTTAACCGAAACCGAGGGTTTTCTCCAGTTCACCCCTAACCGAAACCGAGGGGTTTTCGGCTTTAGCCTTAACCGAGGGACCACATAAGAAAGAGACTATGTACACATTCATACTGCACACAGCACGAGTACCGTAAGGGTTGAAGTGCCAACCTCGGTTCGGGGATAAGGCTGTCCTGAGGACCCGGCCCTATACTCTCCGTCCTGTCACGGTAGCCACTATGTTGAATAGACAGATGATGCCCCAATTTAGAAAGAATGAAAGAAATGGGGGCGCCGGGAATCGAACCCGGGCCGCCTGCTTCGAAGTCAAGCATGCTAACCACTTCACGACAGCCCCCGTATCTCATAGGCCCTAATTCTCATTTACAACACTTTGAATGCAATAACAAATAGCAACAAGCAGCAATTTTCTGCAAAAGTTGACTGCTGTTTTCATCGCTTTCGCAAAGTAGAACCTGGCGCCTAGCAGAATAGTATCTCACCAGAGAGGCTCTGCAGCTTATGCCAGAAAATGGTGGCTTACGTCCACACTTTGCTCAGGGATATGAGCACGGTTCTTGACCCAACTATTTAGTAAATTAACAATTGGCAAAAGCATATTCTGAATGCAATAGCAAATAGCAAAAAATAGCACCGAAATAGCGCTTATAGCATCCTCAGGAGCTATAAGCGCTATCAACTCAAAATAAAAACTTCATCTAAGTAAAAATAACGCCTCAGGAAAAAATAGCACCTAACATGCGCTTTATAGCGCTGTGCTATTAGGTATAGCACTTCGGTCAGGAGTAGGGCTGGGCACCATGTACACGCGTGTAACTACGTACACGTTAAGCTTAACGTGTACACAGTAAAGCCCGGTTCATAGTTGTCCGTAAGGGCTGTCCGAGTCCGTGTCCGTACGAGTAGTTTGATTCACAGTTGTCCGGATGTCCGCAAGAACTTGTTCATAAGTGTTCGCAAGGGCTGTCCGGATGTCTGGAAGTCAAGCTGAATTCAGTTCAACTTTTGTCCGTGTCCGTAAGGAATTAGCCAATCAGAATATAGCCTTTATAGTCAGGTGTAAGTGCGTACACATAAAATTTCTCCGCGATTGTAAAATGCTGTGGAATTTGTCGTAATTTTAGCTCAGTAGCTCGCTTTTAGTCTGTGTAGAACGTTTTTATAGATTTTTTGAAACGCTTATTCTCGTACGTATACAATGAGCAGTACATGTTAGCGTTATTTTGTGTGTAAACTCATTGTCCGTAGAGTGTCCGTAGAAGTATGAAATAATGCTGCTTACGGACACGGACAAACGTTACTGACAGCTTTTCGGACACGGACACTTCCAGACGAGTATGAAATAGGCTTTAGGGGTCACTATCTGCGGTCACTTAGCGGTTACAGCGTGTACACGTTAACAAAAAGTGACCGCGGATAGTGTAACCGTTTACTCTAAACGGATAGTGTAACCGTTTACTCTAAACGGATAGTGTAACCGGTTTGAACGGATAGTGTAACCGGTTACACTAACCATTTTTCCACTTCGTGTAACCGTTAAGAAAATGTTCGTTTGGGCTACTGGATTTATGCAAATTAGCCTCCAACCGTCCGCAAATAATTTCCGCGTGTGTTACTTCACACACACAGTGTGTGTGCAAGCTGTATTATTCAAGATAATAAAACCATTTGTACTGACAGCTCAGCATTGTCCCGGTGTCACGGTGTAAATTTTCCCCCGATGTAAATTTCCCCCCCGGAAAAATTAAACCGGTGTAAATTTTCCCCCCGGAAAATTTGCACCGGGGTAGATTTTCCGGGGGGAAAATTTACGCCAACCACAATTTGACTGTTTTGAACTTGTCGAAACTGGAGATTTTGACGATAGCTGCATTTTGCCTGACTTTCATTCAGTGTAACCGTAACGGCTATAGCTACAGCGATAGCTGCGACCGTTTGCTGTTTATACCATATATATCGGAGTTGGTGCGAAAGTAGCACTGAGCACTGAGTAGAGTGGTGTGATACATAAGCCACTTAAGAATCCACAAAATCGACAAAGTTCTTTCTGAGTTCGAGTGGTCCATTCGGCTCCGTCCCGGATTTTCAAAGGAGAGTCGATGGATTTCATTGTGGGAGGGTGACTGGGATGGAACAGAATGGCGCTGTTTGGCAAATCCGAAGGCTCGGTAACATTATGGTATAATGGTTGGTGTATGCATTCTGGCAAAACGTGTAAGTATGCGAGAAATGGCATTTGTGCCAGTGAAAAGAAGGTTGGTGCAGTTACTTTCGTGGCGTCTCTACTTCTCTACATATTGTACCATTTCCAATGCTTGATTGTGTGGGTTTCACTAGAAGTATGTGAGCATACTGAGTTCAGGGAAGTTTGGAGTGCGGACGTGTTCAGTGTCATATGTCTGCGACTTCGCATTAAAGGTCGCATTGGCATTCTAATTTCTGGTGGGGGATGTAAATGGCAAATATAAAAGTAACTCTAGTGTCTGGTTTGGTTTGGACCGATTCGTCAGAGTTGTGTGAGCTTTGGACAAGAAAATTTTTGTATGAAACTATTTTGTGATAGTATCGATAAGAAAATTCTGGTGCGGATACGGCCGAGTGCTGAAACTTGAATAAAAGACAACCGCAGTGCGAAGCGGTCGTGGTCCATAAACTAAAAAACAATTGCAGTTTGTGTGAGAAAAATGAAAAAAACTGGAACTATTTGTGTGGAAAGCTGAAGCTCCATTGGTCGGTTTATAAGAAGTTAAATAATGTCAGAAATACTGCTATGTGAATTTGCATTGGAAGCAAACTTGCAGTGATGAAAGAAACCAGTAACCAGAACTAGAAACAAATTTATCAGTGCGCGAAACTGAAGAAACAGCCAGAGAAACATATACATCGGTGCCCGGTGGGCGAAACGGAAGGAAAAGTCGGAAACAAGTATATCAGTGGGCGGAACAGAAAGGAAAAGCCCGAAACAGTTGGTAAAATTAGTGGACGAAACAGAAGAAAAAGCCGAAAACAAGCATATTAGTTGGCGAATCAGCAAAAATATGCAGGAAAATCACCAGTGGACGAAACAGAAGGAAGAAGCAGCAAGAAACATATCAGTAGACAAATCAGAAGAAAAAGCCAGACAGAAACATATTAATTGGAGAAACAGCAGGAAGAAGCGAAAAGAAACATCAGTGGACAAAACAGAAGGAAGAAACAGGAAGAAACATATCCGTGGACGAATCAGAAGGACGAAGCAGGAAGCAAAATATCAGTGGACGAAACAGAAGGAAGAAGCAAAAAAGAAACATATCAGTGGGCTTAACAGAAGAAAGAATTCAAAAAGAAACATCAGTACATCAGTACAAGCGGACGAAACAGAAGGAAGAAGCAGAAAAAACTCATCAGTAGGCGAATCAAAAGGACGAAGCAAAAAAAGAATCATATCAGTGGAAGAAACAAAAGGAAGAAGCAAATAACATATCAGTGGACGAAACAGAAGGAAGAAACAAAAAACATAATCAGTGGACGAAACAGAAGGAAGAAGCAAAAACATCAGCGGACAAAACAGAAGGAAGAAGCAAAAAACATATCAGTGGACGAAACAGAAGGAAGAAGCAAAAAACATCAGTGCACAAAACAGAAGGAAGAAGCAAAAAACATATCAGTGGACGAAACAGAAGGAAGAAGCAAAAAATATCAGTGGACAAAACAGAAAGAAGAAGCAAAAAACATATCAGTGGACGAAACAGAAGGAAGAAGCAAAAAACATCAGTGGACAAAACAGAAGGAAGAAGCAAAAAACATCAGTGGACAAAACAGAAGGAAGAAGCAAAAAACATATCAGTGGACGAAACAGAAGGAAGAAGCAAAAAACATCAGTGGACAAAACAGAAAGAAGAAGCAAAAAACATATCAGTGGACGAAACAGAAGGAAGAAGCAAACATCAGTGGACAAAACAGAAGGAAGAAGCAAAAAACATCAGTGGACAAAACAGAAGGAAGAAGCAAAAAACATATCAGTGGACGAAACAGAAGGAAGAAGCAAAAAACATCAGTGGACAAAACAGAAGGAAGAAGCAAAAAAACATCAGTGGACAAAACAGAAGAAAGAAGCAAAAAACATCAGTGGACAAAACAGAAGGAAGAAGCAAAAAGCATCAGTGGACAAAACAGAAGGAAGAAGCAAAAAACATCAGTGGACAAAACAGAAGAAAGAAGCAGGAAGAAACAGTAAACCGATCAGAAGAAAAAGCCAGAATTATGTATATCAGTGGACGAAACAGAAAGAAGTAGAAAAAACATATCAGTGAAGGGAGTCGAAGAAAAAAACCAAAAACTAGTATATTAGTATGCTAAAAATCAAAGAAGGAAATAAAACATACCAAAACACTTCGGAATAATGCAGCGGCATTAGAAATTCCACAGAACAGAATACAATAACTACGATCATACAATATAATTGCAAATACCTAAAGCAAAGGAAAGAAGAAGAAACAAAGAAGTCATTGCGAAGAAGCTGGCTGGATTCCGACTTAACGACTCATGACCCAGACCATGACTTAACCGGACAGGACTAGTCAGTGCATGTTCGCTTTTATAGCTCATGTATTGGCTCTCCCACGGATGCCGGGTGAGGAGGGTTTTTATAACCCTAAACCCTTAAGGCGGGAGGTGAAGAAAAAAAAACCATATATATCGACGCTGCTACCGCAGTCGCCGGCCGGCCGAAAAAAGCCGGCGCCGGCCGGCCGGTAAAAGCCGGCCGTTGGGCCGGCTAAATTTAGCCGGCCGGCCGGTCCGTCAAAATCAGCCGGCCGGCCGGCTGGTTAACAACAACGGCCGGCCGGAAAAAGCCGGCGCCGGCCGGCCGGTAAAAGCCGGCCGTTGGGCCGGCTAAATTTAGCCGGCCGGCCGGTCCGTCAAAATCAGCCGGCCGGCCGGCTGGTTAAAAACACCGGCCGGCCAGCCAGATTCGACCGACTGACAAAATTAGGCCGGCATAACAATCTGGCAGGCTAAGTTATGTCAAAATGACACTCTAGAATTGGATGAATTGGTCCTTTCCAAAAATTCGGCCACTCCGGCCGGCCGGCTTTTACCCAAAGTCACTCACTCACTACCCTAAATGCTACCTTAAAAATGTCATGGCCAAAAACTTTGATTAAACCCTTTTTTGCCCTTATTGCAATGCAAGTGCATTAGGCTATTTTTCAATCAATTTCGCGGCAATTAATACTAAAATGAAAATTTTTGCGTGTTAAGGTTTCCGTCAGGTCAGCGCATTTTGAGCCTGAAATATGCTCTTAGGAGTTAGGACTGGAGAGTGGACGGGGATTATATGTACAATTACATGTGCCAGCTTTCACTTGCCTCATCGGTACACACTAAACAGTACAAGCGCCAATAACACTGTTCAGGGCCCGATTTATCGAAGCTAAATATTCGTCGTTGAAAAAATTTTTAACCACAAATCTTCAACGGCGACCATTAATTGTCGCGTAATTATATACATATGTGTTAAGTTCAGCGTTTGCCAATCCTTTAATGAATCGAAATTTTCGACACTGAAAATTTAGCTTCGAAAAAAACGGGTCCAGATACCTAATCTATGTATGATATATACCATGATATTACCCATACATTCGAAATTCATAGTCTTTTGTCTAGTCTATAGCTATCCCAGCCTAAAAATAAATATGTTGATAAAAATAAATAAAAAATACATAAAAATAAATACATTTATTGACAAAATGGCCAGTTTTGAAAAAATAAGTTCAAAACAGTCAAATTAAATGGTTGGTGTGAATTTTCCCCCCGGAAAATCTACCCCGGTGCAAATTTTCCGGGGGGAAAATTTACACCGGGGTAATTTTTCCGGGGGGAAAATCCACAGGGGGGAAAATTTACACCGTGACACCGGTAGCTGAAATGTTAGCTTGCTGGTGTGCAGATCTAGAGATGGGTGGTCCGCATCTTCCTTGGGTCTTTCTAATTCTGACGCTAACTAGTATAGAATTTGCCTCTATTTCTTGACAACTTTTAGTAAGCCGTGTGACCGTTTAGTAACCGTCAAACCATTAAGTACCCAGTTACATGGTCAGTATATGTGTCATCGTTTCTTGGATATTGGATACCTTAGCCTGTAAACAGTTGCATGGTTAAACGTATATTTAGCGTGTACACGTGTACACCTAACAGTTCCATAGCGTGTGCACACGGTTAGTAACCTTCGAAAATAACCGTATACACGGATAGTGATTTTGTAACCGTGCCCAGCCCTAGTCAGGAGCCGTTTCGGAAATTATATGCTATAAATGTGATAATTGGCGAATTGAAGAAACTAGATTTTTTATGTTAACCCCCTTAAAGCGCTCTAGTAGCTGCCCACTGTAAATATCCACATTGTGCCAGGTGCCATGAGGCGTTGTCGTCATGTGGGATCGTGCGACAGACAGTTTATGCGATGTCGTATTGGCAAATGGCAACCAAAGCATTTTGCTATTGTGAAAAAGCCATCGCTAAAATGAAGCAATCTTCATGTTCAGCAGTTAGCGTCAAATATAACATGTATAAATATAGATCTTCAGTCCGTATAAATTAACAGGTCTGATTAATCGCGTTTAAAAAGTATGATTGGACTATTTCGAAATTAGGGAAACATTTGTGTTCTTTGTAAGAAACAGTAAATTTTGTTTTTCGTTTTCTTTTCAAGTAGCAGTAGACAATTATTCACAACTGTCATAAATTTCCACATTAGGTAGGTTATTGTATTTTCAATGAAATCGTGTTTTAAGAAGTACCAAAACGTGTTTTCAAATTATAAACAAAGTCGCTAAAGTTCATAAAAAATGGAGTGAAGTCTTCAATTCCACTTTCATCAGTCCCGACATAATAGTGAAGAAAGGTGAGTGATTAATTGAGACGTAGCAAATTTCAAATTGTAAAAAACAGCTGAAAAAATTCAATAGAGCAATTAATTTGTAATTAAGCAAAAAAAATCAGATCACAACAGTTTTTTAAAAGCGACTGTTCTAATTTTTGGACCCAATTATTGTGAATATAAGGAGTCACAAAGCTCTGTCAATTCAGATGCAGAGTTACTACTGATTTCATCTCAGCAAATCAGCGCGTGGCTCCTTTGTCTTTACAAATCTTGGCGTAATTTGTCACTAAAATGGGCTCTGGTCTGCAGCTGGCGTTCGGTTCGTCGATCGTGTGCTCGTTTGTGGCAATTTCCACCTGGATGTTTCTGGTTCCTGTTATCTACAATGAAATATCTGGGGCTTACGATGAGTTGGAGCAAGAAATGACCGAGTTCAAGGTAGAAATTGAACTAGTTAAGCAAAACAGGTTGTTATAGGGTCATACTTACAGCCGTATGTCGGTTCTGCCGACAAATTGACGACATAATGACGTCATAGGCGCTGGCTGATCTACTGCACTAGGCTGCTAGTGACGTCATTCTGCAGGCTGAACGGACATATGGATGAAAGTATGAATCAAGTCATAGTTATGGCCTATTATGGCGTCTGGTAGACTTAAAAAGTTTTGACCCTTTTGTCGGCTTGATTATATTTGTAAATCTACTGCACTACTCAAGATTAACATTACGCGACGCCGGGGTCAGCGTCGCTCACTTCAGTTTGTAGTCAGTGACTGCAGTCAAGCTATTGAGGTCACAGGTCAAGTTTACTTCCAATAATTTTGTTATTCATTAAGTGACAATAGATTTAGAGTCAGTGACTTCAAAATCAGCAGCTCCTGTTAGTCATCACTAGTAATTTGTGGCCTGATTTTTGCTTTCCGCATTGGACGCAAGCCCCAAAACATATTACGAAGATTGTCATACTTCTTATAGGCTTTGGCGGATGAAGCTTGAAAGCAGATAGTTCCTCTGAGCGCAGGAACACCACGGTTTGTCCGACAGAGCTAAGCGGAGGTGGACGAGGTGGGGGAGGTGGGAGAGGAGGGGGAGGGTACGGCACCTGAACCGTACTGGGGGGCGTCGGAGGTCCAGGAGGAGCGGGTCCGGGTGAAGTCGGTCCAGGTGGGCGTGGGCGTGGGGCCAGGAGGTGTTGGTGTGGGCGGTCCCATTCGGGGCAGCTTACCACACTGCCGGGAGGCTATTCCTTGCAGTAAGGTTATGAAAATATAATTACAGCGTGTGACTGCAGTGAACTGTTGCAGGCGATTCAAAAGTGACAAAAGCGCAACATCAAGAGTCAGTGAACATGCTTGAAT